>PVJC01003121.1:0-72960 GCA_004026665.1 Murina feae
GACCTGGACACGTCACCTCCTGCCGCGGCCGCCCTGCGGACGGGCTGCGCGGCGCCGGCCCCCGGCGTGGATGTCCCGACGAAGCGGGTTGCGGTCCGCGGGAAGGAAGCGCTTCCAGGCACAGCGCTGGCGCTTGCGGCAGGTCCGGGGCTGGAAGGCACCCGCCCACAGCTGCATGGGCCGCTCGGGCCGGCCTCCCGTGCAGAGCCCACCGTGGCGCCCACTCACCCCGACTCACCCCGACTCCTCACCCCGTGATGCCGCTGCTCGTCGCCTCTGGCCGCAGCCCCCTCCGCCCGCGCCGGTGCTGCGGACGGTCCCTGGACGGTGGCTGCCCGCTGACACTGCAGCAGCTTCGGCACCTCGCTGGTTGGTGTGACTCCAGCTGGGACTGCAACGCCATCCACCGGCTGTGGACTCCAGGGCGCAGATCCACGTTCTCTGGCCTCCGAGCAGCTGCCAAACCCATCAGCAGCGCGGCCTCGCCCACAGGGCCTCGTCCACACGGTGGCTGCAGCAGCGCAGTCTAGCCACGGAGCCGCCCCTTGCCGGGCACTGTGGGCCGCGTGTGCGGGTGCCCAAGGACCCGAGGTCCGGTGGGGCAGAGTGGCCGCGCTGTGGTGGGAGCAGGGGAAGAGCAGTGACGCAATGAGCACCAGCGGGAAGGCCCGGGGAGGCACCACACCGCAGGGCGCGCTTTCCGGCGGGGAGCCCTGGGAGGCTGCACCACCAGCCCGGTGGGCAGCTGGTGTCCGGCGTCCGGTGTCAACGTGGCTGCTCCTCTCCCAGCCCACTGGCCGCCTAGTCACAGCTAGCCTGCCTGTTCCCACCCTGGGTGCAAAAGGCATCCGGGCATGTGCTGCAGAGGGGACAGCGGCAGGAGTCCAGGCCTCCCTGGACTGCTCTCCAGGTCAGGTGGGGGGGCAGGAGCGGCTCCCCACTTGGGCCTCTGCTGATGGCTTCATTGGGCCTCTCCATCACTGCCGGGCGGGCCGCTGACGCTGTGCCGCTCCTGCTCTAAGGGTAGGCCAGTACATTCTAGCCTTCTAGGCCATTGGGGTGGCTGGCTGCCAGCGCTGGGAGCCACCCTCTGGCAGGTTGAGATGGTCCAGACTGGAGTGGTCCAGGGCCCTGATGGTTCGTGAGCAGAGGAGGAGGAAGCCCTGGACGCCCAGTCACAACATTGAACACATGGGCTCCAAGCAGCCTCGCTTTCATGAAGAGGGGCCCAACCCCCTGCCAGGGGAGGGGAACCAGGCCCCAACCCTGAGAGAAGAAACCAGGGCGCTCTGTGGGTGTCACAAAACTCTGCTGTGGAGAAACTCCTTACCTTAGGTCCTGCCATTCCGCTTCCCATCCGAGCGCAGGTCCCTCAGGCCATCATCACAGCCCCACCTGCAGTTTCATAAGGGGCTGCCGAGCTGCTGCTGCGGGGCAGTCCTCTGGGGCCCCGCACAGCTGCTGCTCACTGGGTGCTGCTTTGAACCCAGTCTAGGTCAGCAGAGCATGTGCTGAGGTCCCTGCCCTAGCCCAGGCCTCCTTCCAGGTGCTGCCTCGCCCATACCCACCCCAGGGACCAGGGTCCTTTGGTCTTGCTGTTAGTTCCTCAAGCAGCAATCCCCTGAGAAGCGCCTGGCTGCTTCACTAGGATCTGCAGGCCATGCCCCTGCCCCTGCCAGAGCCTCCACCAGTGCAGAAAGCCAGGGCCATCCCTCCCCCCCCGAAATTGGTTCTTCAGTTTGTATTTAACTTTTTATTTATTTATTTATTTATTTATTTATTTATTTATTTATTTATTTATCTATCTATCTATCTATCTATCTATTTATTTATTTATCTTTACTCTTAGAGTATTACAGATATCCCTGCTTTTCTGCAACCCCCTCCCCCTCATCCCCTTTCGCCCCCCTCAACCCAGATCCCGCCCCCCCTCAGGCCTTCACCACCTTCACACTTGTCTGTGTCCATGGGTGATGCATATTTGCATATAAATTCTTTGGCTGATCTCTTTCCACCCCCTCTCCTCCCTTCCCTCTGAGGCTAGTCTGTTCCATGCCTCTAGTTCTATTTTATTCATCAGTTTATTTTGGTTTAGTTTTAGTTTTTTTTAATATAAATATTGTTGAAAGTATTATGTATATATGTCCTTTTTTCCTCCATTGATCCCTTCCAGCCTGCCCCTGCCCCCCCTCCCCCCAGGTCTTCAGCACCCTATTGTCTGTGCCCAGGAGTTATGCATATTCGCATACAAGGTCTTTGGTTGATTACCTCCCACTCACCCACCCTCCCCTGCCTTCCCTCCGAGATTCCGCACTCTGTTTCATGCTTCCATGTCTCTGGATCTACTCTGTCATCAGTGTATTTTGTTTATTAGATGCTTTGTTTATTTTGATTTTAAGATTCAATTGTTAATAGATATGGATTTATTGCCATTTTATTGTTCATTTTTTCCTCCTCCCTCTCCCCCCCCTCCTCCTCATCCCCTCCTCCTTGTCCTCCTTCTCCTTCTCCTTCTCCTTCTCCTTCTCCTTCTCATTCTCATTCTCATCCTCATTCTCATTCTCATTCTTCTTCTGACCCTTCAACATTTCCTATAATACTGGTTTGGTGGTGATGAACTCCTTTAGTTTTGCCTTGTCTAGAAAGCTCTTTATTTGACCTTCAATTCTAAATGGCATCTTTGCTGGGTAGAGTAATCTTGGTTGTAGGTCTTTGCTTTTTATCACTTTGAATATTTCTTGCTACTCCCTTCTGGCCTGCAAAGTTTCTGTTGAGAAATCAGCTGACAGTCATATGGGTGCTCCCTTGTAGGTAACTAACTGCTTTTCTCTTGCTGCTTTTCAGGTTCTCCCTTTGTCTTTAACCTTTGGTATTTTAATTATGATGTGTCTTGGTGTGGGCCTGTTAAGGTTCATCTTGTTTGGGACTTTCTGTGCTTCCTATACTTGTATGTCTATTTCTTTCACCAGGTAGAGGAAGTTTTCTGTCATTATTTCTTCATATAGGTTTTCAATTTCTTGCTCTTTTTCTTCTCCTTCTGGTAGCCCTATGATGTCAATGATGGTACTATGATTGAAGTTGTTCCAGAGGCTCCTTACATTATCTTCATATTTTTGGATTCTTTTTGCTCTTCTGGTTGGGGATTTTTTTTGTTTTGTTTTGCTTCTTCATATTCTAAACTGCTGATTTGATTCTCATCATTCTCTACTCTACTGTTAATTCCCTGTAAACTGTTCTTCATTTTGGTTAGTGTGTCTGTCATTTCTGACTGGTCCTTCTGACCGTCTTTGATGTTCTTACTAATTTCCTTGAAATTCTCACTAAGTTCTTTGAAGCCCTCATTAAGTCCCTTGTGCATTTTTATAACCATTGTTGAACTCTGTATCTAGCAGTTTGCTTGCTACCATTTCATTTAGTTCTTTTTCTGGAGATTTCTTCTGTTCTTTCATTTATGACATGTTTCTTTGTCTTCACATTTTGTCTGTTTCCTTGTGTTCGTTTCTATGTATTAGGTAGAGTGCTAATTGGTTTTTATTACATTTTCTAACTCTTTGCTGAAGTTTTCACTGAGGTCCTCTATTCTACTGTCAAGTTGGGTGAGCATCTTTCTGACATATTTTCTGTTGTTACTTTGAATTCTTTATAAAAAAAAAATACGTATTTTCATTTCATGAAGGCTTTTTCCTATTTGTTTTTTTTTTTTAGTGTTCCTTCATTTGAAACATATGCCTCAGTCTTCTCATTTTGTTTTACTCTCTGTGTTTGTTTCTATGAATTGATAAGTAGCTGTTTCACCCAGTCTTGAAAAAATGGCTTTGTGTAGAAATGACCTCTTTGTAGACTGTTTGTGCTCAGTGGTTTTGGCAGGCTGGTTGGAGCTGGGGTGTGTGTTTGTGGCTCCTGGGGTACCAGCAGGCTTGGGAGAGGGAAGCCTAGTGCATATGAATGTGTGGTGGTGCCAATAGTCCAGCTGACTGGGGCCAAAGTGCTGGGCCATGCAGACTAGTGTGCATGTGCACAATGGTGCCTTGCTGTCCAGGTCAGAGCTGGCTCTGAGAAGACGGCTGGGAATGCACTGCAGTGGCCTTGCACATCAGCCAGAGCACCTGGAGATGGCTGGCTTGCATTATGTAGGTAGAGGGGGAATGTAAACAGTGGTGCTCACTGGTACTTCCATCTGCCTCAGTCTGAAGAGTGGCCACAAATCCCAGAAAGCTCCCATGGTTACTCAAGCTTCTCTATGCAGTCTCTCTTTTGTCTATTGTGCAAGAGCTGTTCAGTCATTTCTCTATGTGTCTAAGGAGGAATTGTTCTTTATGTGGATGTATATTTGGTGTGTGTGTGGGAGGGGCAAGTTTAGCTGTCATCTTGGACCCTCCTCTTGCCTAAGACATTTTAAAAACATCTTTATTGTTGAAAGTATTATATACTAGGGGCCTGGTGCACAAAAATTTGTGCACTTGGGGGGATCCCTCATCCCGACCTGTGCCCTCTCGCAGTCTGGGACCCCTCGGGGGATGTCCACCTGCTGGTGTGCCAGGTCAGCCTGGTGAGGGGCTGATGGCTGTTCGCAGGCTGGCCAATCTCCCCAGTGCAGACCCTCTCCCCATGGGGGTGTGGCCAACCTGAGTGAGTTGGCTGAGGGCTGTTTTCAGGCTGCCCACAGCTCCCATTGACCCAAGGTCCCAGTGAGGCTGGCTGGAAGCAGGTTTCTGGGGTTTATTTATCTTCTATAATTGAAACTTTGTTACCTTGAATGGAGGCCTAGGCAGGCAATGGAAGCCTCTTGTTTGCTTCAGCTCTGTGGCTTCTATAATTAAAACATTGTTGCTTGAGCTAAGACCCACCGGCCTAGTCAGGCAGTTGCAACAAGAAGCCTCCTGTTTACTCTAGCTCTGTGGCTGCCGGCCTCCATCTTGGCTGGGTTAATTTGCATACAGCCACTCTGATAGGCTGGGAGGCATGGCTTGGCTGGTGGGCATGGGTTAGGTGTTTTGGAGAGATAGTCAACTTGAATATTACTCTTTTATTAGGTTAGATGTTCCGTTTTTTCTCCTCTTGTTCCCTTATAGCCTTGCCTCAGGCCTTCACCATCTTATTGTCTGTCCATGGATTATGCATGTATATATACAAGTTTTTTGGTTGATCTCTTCCCGCCTATTTATCTCCTCCTGCCTTCCATTTGAGATTTGATAGTCTGTTCCATGCTTCTATGTCTTTGGATCCATTTTGTACAACAGTTTATTTGAATGAGATCATGTGGTACTTACCTGTCTCTGACTGGCTTATTTCGCTTAGCAGGTCCCCAGGTCCCTCCATGCTGGCCTAAGACATTTTTGATTGTCACAACTAGAGGTGTGCTACTAGCATCTGGTGAGTAGAGATTAGAGATACTGCTAAACACCATACAATTCATAGGACGGCACCCTATCCTTCACAACAGTCAGCCTTCATGTAATGTCTGTAGTAAAGAGGGTAAGAAACATTGCCCTTTCCCCCTTGTTTCTAAGATGTGGGCTGGTCTACCAGATCAATTTTTCATTGTATCTGCTCTCTCTTAGCTTCGGGTCACCTCTTTGCACTGTGAATCAGAGACAGTCTTCCTCCTGCAGTTCTAGATATAGTCCATTGTTATTTCTACCTGACACTTGTGAGCAGGGTGATGATTGGCTGGGAGGAGAGCATTCTTTGATCTATGTCTCAGCCAGGCAGTCTTAGACAGGCACCATCTTACACAGCTACTGTGAACCCGAGTCTTGGGGTGTGGCCCTCACAAGTGTTCCCAGCCCTTTTTCAGTTGTAGTGACATCAGATATTCCAGTTCCTCTCTTAGGTAGAAAGCATTTTTTTTGTTTATTTACTTTTTAATATCCTTTATTTTTTTAGAGCTTGAAGTTCACAGAAAAAGTGAGCATAAAGTACAGAGAGTTTTCATATCCCCCCTGACTCTACATGTGCTTCATTATCAACATCCCCAGTGAAGTGGTGCATTTGTTATAATCGATGAACCTACATTCACACATCATTATCACCCCATCTGCAGTCTATATTAGAGGTCACTCTTGGTGTTGTACGTTCTGTCAGTTTGGACAAATGATAATGACATGTGTCCACCATATGGTATCATACAGAGTAGGTTTACTACTTTAAAATTCTGGATGCTCTAAACCATATTCATGCTTCTCTCTCAGGGGAAAGTTCCTTCCTTCTTTCCTTTTCCCATCCTTTCTCTCTCTCGGTCCCCACTCCTCTCTTTCCTAACCTCTTGTCTTACTCAACTACAAGGCTTTCCACACTGAGACAATTTTGTCATTCTTCACGATACAGATTATGGCTTTTGTTCCACAGGGGAGATAGGTAGGCAGAATTTGGCAGTGGCTACTTTTCTGTTCCCCCAGTCAGTAACAAAATGGAAGGTGATTCTCAAGGTTCTCCTGTCTTCTCAGTAAGCACTTAGTAGGTTTTGTTGAAGAAAAGCAAGTTGGTGCAAAATTCTTTAATGGGATGCCTTTAATGGGTCTTCACACCAGACACTCCCTATAAGAAGTCATTAGTAATTTTTAGCTGAATATTTGTTGGAGCTTATAGGCCATTCAGCATTTTCCACTTGGGTTTAGCAAACACTTGGGTCCTTGATTTCCCCAGCAATTCAACTAGGTTGGTGTTTATCTGAGAACTCAGTTCTCTCATGGGTTCAAGAAAAGTCATTAATTTAAAGTTTGTCTAACATTTTGTTTGTAGAAAATTTGGGAAGAATGCTCTTTGCAGCTTTCTACACCTCCAAGATAAAAATGGAAACCTTATTTTTTCACATTGCAATAATTCTTTGACAACTGAAGTGGGACTGAAATCTGCCCAGAGCATCTAACCCCTGGCCTTAGTTCCGTGTTCTGGGGTGACACATGCGGGCCCAGCCTCAAGTCTTCACTTAACCTGAATTCCCTTCTAATGGGCCCTGTTTCCAAATACAGTCACATTGGGGGTTAGGGATTCGAGATAGGAATTTTGCAGTATGCAAAACAGTCCATAATAAGAAACCTTGCCACAGAGAGATTCAGAATTGCCTCTGTTTCCTCACTGATAAAATGGGGGAAAGTGTAGCGCTTATTGCAGTGGGTTATCGTGGAGGTTAAATGAGCTTATAAGCCCACAGCACTGAGAATACTGCCTTGGACAAAGTGAGTGCTCTAAGTGCTGGGCGTTACTGTTTTGTCACTGCCGTCATATTTGGTATTTAGCTGTGTGTTATTAAGAGTATCCTCAGATGTCCGAATTTTTAAGCACTTCCACTGTACCACATGTGCAACTACCTTAGACAGAGCTAAAGGACCTGGCTGAGCAGAACAAGAAGAGAAGGCTGTGGAGCCATCGATGCAGGAGCTGTGGTGGCACCTTTCCAATCCTGCAGACAAGGGCCTCTTCCTCTCCACCTACTGCTTCTGTTTACATTTTCACACCAACACCAGCTGTTTTCTCCTCACGGAGACCTGGGGCCCTGAGGTCATAGGAATATGGCACCTCACATCCCCTGATCTCTTTCTCTTGATTAATTGTCTTTCTTTTGGGGCGCAGGACCTGACCTGGCTCACAGACCCTGGACTCTCTTGAGCCTCTCTCCTTGGGAAAGTAGTTGGGGATGGGATTTAAAAGTCCATCTTCATCTTTATCAACAAAAAGGACCTAGTGGCAAAGGTATTTAAGGAGAAGGTAGCATACCCCAGAGCCGAAGTGAAATAAAAATGTCTTTCTTTAAATTAAGGTTTAAGTTCTTGCCCTCAGATTAATGAAAAGTACTTTCAGCACCAAGGGGCAGCAGAAGGAAATCTTTCCATTTATGTGGCTTCTGGCAGATGGAATGATATGTATCCCCTCTGAAAGAATTACAACAAAACCAAGGAATGAGTGGGTTAAATATGTTCCAACGTTTTGCCCTTTCAGGAGTCAGTGCACTTGAGTGCACTAGTAGGAGTTCCTTATGGAACTGAACCCAGAGTTGGGCAGCAAACCTTTTCCAAAGTGAAGGGCATGTTTGTAACATAACTGCTTCTGTGTGAGTTACTTGTGTGTGTAGCTCTCAATGGAATGGACTATAAGTTGTCTAATTAACGAGGTGAGTGAGTCTCTGGATCTTGAGACAGTGTGTTCAGTGTAAGTCGTTCCTCAGGGCCTGGGTACTTTGATGGCACCATTTTAATTAAAACTGTAAAGCATCAAATTCTGTGAAAATAACAAATCCTTGACTACAGAGTTGCATTATATCAAAATCCCAATAACTGCTCATAGTCCATGGAATGCAAATTTTACCTGTGGCCAGCAGATGGCAGTGTTCAACCCAATTCAATTCAAGGCAGTAAGGCTATTTGATCCGCTAAGTTTTTACTGAGCACCTACCTAGGCATTGTGCTAGGTGTTGTGTAGCCATAAACAAAAACAGAATCACTTAGCATTATTGCTGCTATAGAGCTTGTTTGCTGTTCCTGTACCATGTGTAAGATGAGAAGGCTTGTATAATCTTTTAACGTTGTACATTGTGGTCCTATTGTCATATTGATGAGGGAGGTAGAACAGAGGATGATACACAAGAACCAAGAACTGTCATGCCAAACAGAGGTGAATAAGTTCATTAAAATGGTAGAGATACATGGTGATGGTGGAAACATATGGCGATGGTTCTCTGGGAGTAAAAATCTGTTTTAATGATGATCATGGGGAAACCACTGATTTCAGGGTCATCACTCAGTCTACCATCTTGTATGTAGGACTCCAGGACTATAGTCCCTTATGTGTAGCGTTCAAGACAGATGTGTCTAGAACTCAGAATTTTGGGGATGTAGGAAAAGTAACTATATGCACATACTGTAGTCAAACATGTTTATACTTCAGCAATCAAACAAATGAAAGCTCACACTATAGTTTATCCACAGGCTATGCCAGTCAGGGCTGCTTTGCCTAAAGCTTTTGGTTTTTGGAGATTTTAGATGTGGAAGTGGCAGCTATTAGTCTTATAGATCTACTAGGAGCCTGGTGCACAATATATTGTGCACTCGGGGGGTCCCTCAGCCCAGTCTGTACCTGCCCAACCTACAGCCCACCACCCGCCCATCGCGCCCCACCCACCACACATACCCCGAGACCCCCACCTGTCCATCTCGCCCCCCCACCTCATACACCCCTCGGCTCCCCACCCGTCCATCGAGCCTGCCCCACCCACCCTGCTGCCTGCGCTGCACCGGCCTCCACAGTTGGCTGCAGGCCTCCATCTTGGCTGAGTTAATTTGCATACAGCAATTCTGATTGGCTGGTGGGCGTGGCTTAGGTGGCCTGTAGAAATGGTCAATTTGAATATTACTCTTTTATTAGAGTAGATAATTCATTACTTCAGGATGAAAAAGAATCTACCTTAAAACCTCCAAAAAACCATTCTAGTTTTCTGGAAAATGGTTCCTATTCTGTAAAAGCATTGGGAGTTTGATTTCTACATTTGTTTAAAATTTGTTCAGCATTGTTTGATGCTCTTGTATTTTTTAAAGCTGAAGTGAACTGGAATTAATTTTGTTTTGAGAATGTTTAAATAGTTTCATTAGATATTTTGAGATTATTAAGACTATTGCAATATCAGGATAGAAATTATGACCTTAGGGGGGAAAGCACATACACACACAGTTAACTAAATAAAAGGACATTAGATGAAAACAAGCAAAGCCTTTCATTACTTACAATCATTCAGCCCTTGGTGGTCAAGTTTCATCTAACACATAACAGGAACAAGGAGGCATTTACTCTGGTATCCTGAAATGCTAATGATTTTCATATACAGATTTTAAAAGATTCATTTTTAAACGTTGTTTTAATTAAACAGTTAAGTATAAACATTTTGGCCACAGTTTCTCTAAGTGACAAGTGACTCCAAAAGGGAAGTTCGCAGGAAGTCAGGAGGATCTCCGATGAGGGTGTAAGAGGAGAAACAAGCAGGATGAGGGAAAAGGGGGGCAGGGATGACTAATTCAAGGATCTTTCTGATGACAAAACAAAATGAGACCAGCATTTTTAGCTGGACACGCACCTTCTAATATCTGATTTCACAAAATGTCTGCTTTGCTTCATTGTTTAATTTTCAAGTTGTTCTGAAAAGTATTTGAAGGAGCTTACATAAATGCACACGAAATAACGGGTTAAAAAGGTGTGTATGAGAGAAAGGGGCACCTGGGAAGGAAACTAAGGAAGTTGGGGTTGAGGAGGTGCCATTGCTTTTATCCATTGGCCTCCAACTTTCTAGGTACCCAAGTGGAGAGAAGCACTCACAGTGCCCTGAGAGTATAGGGTGGTTAAGGTTAGAGCGCATCTCACGCCCTGTCTCTGCTCTGGAACACAGCACTCTGTCTCAGAATGGGCAAGTGATAAACATTGATGAATTGACAGTGTCTAAGGTGAAAAGTGGCAGCAGTGTTCTGTGAAAACACTTCTCTGTAGCATTCAGAAATTCCCTACTCGTCTTCACAGGGGGCGCTGTAATGAAGGGATTAGCATCCCCAGTAACATCTTGAAGAATAATGGGACACATTTTTTATGGGAAGATTCACTTGTTCGGTTATTATTAAATTAATTGGCTCATGAACCAAACATTTATTGACTTATTTTTTCCCCCAGGGAGCAGGGATTCAGAAACTGTCTAGAAGATCAAGCACAGGTTAGTTAAACAAGTATGGAAAAGTGTTGTAGGCTGTATAACATAATCTTGTTGAAGCTCAACACTGGAACACGCAGCACACAGTAGGGACTTGGTAAATGTTTGTTCAAAGGGTTAATGAGTTCGTCAGAGAGGTGGGAGAGAATGGCTTCTAATCACGGGAGCAGAATTAGGCACAGGTTTGGAGAGGGAGGGTGATTACATGAATGTGGCACTTGGTGAGAAATTAGTCTGTGAAACAAACTAAACCTGAGTCAGATCTGGAATGCTAACATAGGGACTTTTATTTTACTTTATTCCTTTTAAAACTTTTTCATCAAGAATGATCTTCAGCTAATGGCAGGAGAGAAAGAAGCCCAGTGTATGATGCATAAATCTATTTGGCACTTTTCCTCTTACCTGATAGCCCCAGCCACCCTCTGAAGCATTGTTCCCATTTTCCCTATAAAAGCAGACTCATGAAGTTGAGAAATTTGCCCAAGATCACTCATCTAGAAAGAAAATACTCTTCTTAATTCAGCCTAGAAATCCTCATTCTGAAAGACTGTTTGTGGGGGGGAGGGGAGGAGGGTTGGGATGTGGCAAGGGAGCTGGTGCCTGCAGTTCCTGTTCTTGGCCCCAGTTCAATGTCCTGCAGGGTCACTCCCACATCCCCACCCAGCTCCTTGCGTCTTCATTTAGCTTCAGGGGTACAGGGAACTCAAGGTTGAAAGCTTTGGTGGAGCCATGACTAACATTGAGGACATAAACATAGAACATAACTCATAAAGTATTGGGAATTACCTTTAGCAGTGAGGGTCCACGCAGATTTCTCTCTGCTTACCCCTAACCTTTTTTAAATTTTATTTTATTTAAAAACCTTTTCCATGACAGTTAACAATAACTTACTCTGTGATTCCCCTGCTAAGTCTGATACCCACCTGGCACCGTCAGATTATTCTGTACATTTATGGGTTTATTTTTCTGTTTTGTTTGTTTTGTTGTTAGATTTCACATATGAAATGATAGACTGTCTGTCTTTCTCTGACTTCTGTCATGTAGCATAATAACTTTTAGATCCATTCTTGTTGCAAATGGTACAATTTCATAATGGCTATCATCAATAAATCAACAAACAAAAGTGTTGGCGAGGATGTGGAGAAAAGGAAACCCTAGTGCACAGTTGGTGGGATTGCAAATGGGTGAACAGCTTTTGGCAGAAATTAAGGCAGAGCTGTGTGGACATTACTGATGTCTTACATCTGACACGCTGGAAATGGCATGGCTTGGTGATGTGGGGAGTCTTTTAAAGGAGATTTGGGTATTAAATGAGGGATCAGCTGAGATGAACTCTCAAATTCCATTTAACCTTCACAGTCACTGGTTCTGTGACTTAGAATTCCATTCGTGATCTCTGAGCACCTCCAGTTGCATAGCTGGAGCTGGCCAAGGCCCTACATTCTTACTGAGGAGTCATCTTTGTGTCCTCTTATCAAATATATACCTGAAGATGCCAAATGGAAGACGTGGTGAAGGAAGCCAGTATAATCCAGATGCCTCTTAGAAGATGCAGTGCCTTATTATCATTGAGAATATAATAAAAGGCTAATATGCAAATCAACTGAATAGAGGAACCACCAGTTGCTATGATGTACACTGACCACTAGGGAGCAGATGCTCATCACAGGAGCTGCCCCCTGGTGATCAGTGCACTCCCATGGGGGAGTGCTGCTCAGCCAGAAGCCGGGCTCACGGCTAGTGACCACAATGGCGGTGGAGGGAGCCTCTTTCTGCCTCCACAGCAGCACTAAGGATGGCTGACTGCTGGCTTAGGCCCACTCCCCATGGGCTTTTACATATCCCCTGAGGGCTCCCGGACTATGAGAGGGCACAGGCCAGGTTCAGGGACCCTCCTCCCCTAAGTGCACGAATTTTGTGCACCAGGCCTCTTGTTGAGAATATAAAACCATTAGCCATAGGGACGGGACAAGTTTAAAAATGTTATACAAATACCTAAAAATATTCTCTGTCATATTCAGACATGAAAAGAAAACAAACAAACCATAGAGACAAAGGCATGGAGAAAGTGTACTTCATTGCTATTAGGTGGCTTGTATGGGTATTAAGTATGACTCATCTTTTGAGGAAATTGAATACTTATAATGAAGAAGGCTAAAGAACAAGGACCAGATCCCTTTTTCCTAATCCAGAAAACAATATATTTTTGAGAACGCTTTTTCATCAGTTCACTTTGGGGATGATTATTTGGAATGACTTGTATGAGATCTGGGAGCTGCTGTAGAAAATGCTATTTTTATGTCAATACTGTGTGCTGCATAGAAGTACATCTTATTTTATTTTCCATTAGCATTTATCGCCCTCTTCCACCTCTATCTACCCCACTCCTTTCTCCAATCACCACACTATTGTCTGTGTCCATGAGTTCTTTCTCTTTCTTTTTTGTTCAATCCCTCCATCCACCCTCTAACACCCCTCTTCCCAGAGCTGTCTGTCCACTCTCTATCAATGAGTACATTTTAATACTTTAAACAGTTTATGTTACCATATTCTTGGATCTTTTAAGTGCACATCTAAATGTCTAGGTTATAAACCTGATCTATATTCAGTTTTATATTAGACCATTTGACCCACAAATTATTTTCTATCCCCAAAACATCCAAAATGAATTAAGAAATTAATTACAACTTCAGTTGTATTCAAGAGAAGTCTTTGTGTTTCTTTATAGCTGTGATTTGTATATCTTCAAAAAGGGTCTTAAGTGTCTTTGGGGTTGTAATGGCCACTCAAGACTAAGAGGAGCTTGACAGACACTTAAGATTGGGCCAATACTGTCAAGGAGTGTACCATTCCATCTTCCTTCCACTCCTATGGATTACTCAACAGCAATAATGATCATTCCAGCTCACGGTACCCCTCTCTACAGTCAGGGGAAGGTCAGCTATTTTTTGATTCCCCTGGGGGAGAGAGAGCTCCTCAATCAGTTTCCTAAAATAGCTGGCCATTCTCAGCTGCTGGGCTGGAGTCCCTCCAGGGGTGAGCAAAGGGAATGCAGTCCACGGGCTGGTTGTGAGTGAGAAGCCACCAAAACATGAGCTAGGAGAGCTTCTCAAGACGATCTGCCTTCTCAGAAACCTTTGTTCTTTTTTTTGCTGAGCAGCTAGGTGTTTGCCATTTTAAGATTTCTTGTTTTGTTTAAAGGGAAACCAGCGAGTTGAAAATGAGACTGAACATCGCCATCTTCTTTGGGGCTCTCTTTGGTGCTTTAGGAGTTTTACTCTTTTTGGTGGCGTTTGGATCAGACTATTGGCTTCTTGCGACTGAAGTGGGGAAGTGTTCAGGTGAACAGAATGTGCGTTTCCTTTTCCAACTATTCGTGTATTTGGTGAGGATAGCCTTTTGCGTTCTCCTGAAATCGGAGAATAGTAGGGGAATGTCTATTTCTTCATAGAAGAGAAGGCTCCTGACCATCACTGTTGGGATGAATGTATTGCTTACAGAGTTCCCTGGGCATGAGAATTCAGATTGTGATCCCTGTGCCTCCGTTTGTGTTCTGTGCAGGCAGAGAACGTGACTTTCCACCACGAGGGGTTCTTCTGGAGATGCTGGTTCCATGGGATTGCGGGAGAGAGCCAGCCTGACCTCTGGAAGTTCTGGTACGGTAAGTGCGCTTTTGTCTACCTGCTCCTTTGTCTTCAGAAGGAAGACGAGAAGCTTCTCGTTTAGTACATGTCATTAGCAAAGCAGGATTGGATTCTTGGCTATAGAATTTCAATAGGTATCTTCAAAGGGTTCGGTAGGTAGAAATGGCTGTAGCAATCATTATTTTATTCCAACATATACATAGTTTAGATCTTTATCTGCTGTTTCCTTGTTCATATTTAAAACACACCAACCCTAACTAGCAAAGAGGTATTATTTATAGTGTTTTGAGTGTTCTTTGTTACATTGCAAATAAAAGTCTTTCTTTTTAAAATATCCAGAAATAGAAATGTATTATTTTAAAAGTTAAAAAAAACTCTTTTGAAATAATGAAACTTAATTACCACCTCTGGCAGATGAAAGTTTGCTCAGTTTGGGCTTCAACCAGGTTTGTGGGCAATAGCAAGAAATGCCTTGTTTTTGATGTTCGAATTCTCTCATAAAAACGTTAAGGTTTTTTTTTTTTGAAGTTGGGCAGCTTCTTAAAAATGTGATACATTCTTTCAACTTTATTCCTTATATTGTATTAATCTTCAAAAGTAAATTTACTGAAAACCAGTTAGCCTTTATCTTATGGCATCCAACAAAGAAAAGAACTGTCTATTACCCTAAAGCTTATTGTAGGTTGAAATTATTAGTCTCCTTATGAAATTACTGTGATAAACCCAAGTATGATATTTACACAACAGTCAAGATGATGAAATAGATAATAAAACTATATGGAAGACTTAAGCAAGCTGATGGCAAGTCAGCATATGTAAAAGGAACAGCATTGTAAATGGCATTTTGAGAGAAGGATTTGATAGGCTATCTTATAGTCATTTCAGGGAGGAGAATAAGCATGCAATGTGTCAAAACTTATCTGGACTGTGGTCAAATGGAGTGAAAAAGACTGTGCAAGGAAAAGATTTTGCCAAGGAAAAAGGAAGAATATCCTCCCCCCTTAAAATGTACACAATGAAGTCTCCAAGTTTTCAAGCATAAAAGTTCTTTCTTGTGGTTTCTTCAAATGCTAGAAATGTATCTCAATTATCAAGTCATGTGCTCTATTATTTCCATCTTTTCCCTAGAAACAAGTGATAGAATAAATTTGATATTGATTGGAACTGATTAAGGTTAAGTCTAAGCTTTTTAGACTTCCATAACAATTATTTTTTTAAATAACTAACTCCGTGTGAGGCATTATGTTGGGAACTGAAGAATATGGCCCTGAAAATAAGTGAGCGGTCGTGCCTTTGATGGTAAGGGGATATAAGAAAGGCCTTGTCTGCATTGAATTATGTCATGAGTCAGATGTTAGGGATGTGTCCAGTCCAGGTTCCGGGCTCCTGGTGCTTGTTTATATGAGATTTTTAGGAAGTCTCCCCCTTCACTCAGCAGGTCTCTGACTTTATTCATCTCCCTGCAGTGTTCTTCAGGTGATGTGACCCCAGGCTCCCTATGCATTGGGAACGGTGCTCACTCAGGTGCTCAGTAACATACCACTGTTCCGCTTCCTTCCTAGGCAACCAGCCCACGTCTAAGACCTGCACACACGCTTACCTGTCGCCGTACCCTTTCATGAGGGGCGAGCACAATGCCACCGCCTATGACTCTGCCGTTGGTAAGTACCTCTGTCCACAGCGTGTCTTGGTGAAGACATGTTCCCTGGGGGATGCCACCACAGCATTTTGTGGGCTGTTACACATAATTTAACACCTTTACATACAAAAGAATAGGATAGCATTTTTAACACTATTTATAACCCTCATAGAATATAACTTTGGTCTAAAAGTTAAGCTACTATAATTTACTTGCCACTTACAAAGATAACTTTCTGCAAGTATGTTTTCTGGTATGGAAATAGTAATGTTTGTTAGGAAGAACTGTTTTGTAAGGGTTTGACGGAACTACTAGCTCTACAACAGAAAAAACTGTAGTGTGCACTCTGCTTTTAGAGCATTTTTTTTTTTTTTTGCAATTGCTACACACAAGAATTTGATTTTGTTACTGTATTCCTGCAAGGTAAATGCACTTGGTTACATGTGACAACCCACTGAGGAATAGCCAGGTGTCATTAACTGGGAGTTATGGTCATCTAGCTTTGTGTGTGTGTGTGTGTGTGTGTGTGTGTGTTTTCATACTATTTCTTCTTTCGAAAGTAGATGAACATGGACTCTATGGAAAGTAAAGAATATGTAGTCTGTAAATCTGGTTTTATGGAAAGTACATAAGCTCAACATGTCAACTTTATTCTCAGCTGGTTTCATGAAGTTTTAAATAAAGAATGTTCATCTCAATCTTTAAAAAATTGAAGGATTGGTAGGTCATTTCAGAGAGAGCTTGTGGAACCAAAGCCAGAAGCTCTTAACACTGTGACCAGAGATTTAAGTTCTCCATATGTTGTAACTGTCACTCAAGAATGCTATATTTTCCTGAGGATATAAAAGATTTAATTGCTCATATCCATGAGTCATGATGTTGGAAAATAAATGTCTCTCAAGTTAAAAAACAAACAAACAAACAAAACCCAAACCAAAAACAAAAAACTAAGAGTTGGTACAGAACTTGATAATGTCATAACAGAGCCAAAAATATTTGTTTTTCAAAGAGAATCTACTCTAATAAAAGACTAATATGCAAATTAACCATCACTCCAAGACACCTAAGCCATGCCCACCAGCCAAGCCATGCCCCCAGCCAATGAGAGTAGCTGTATGCAAATTAACCCAGCTAAGATGGAGGCTGGCAGCCATGGAGCTAGAGCAAACAAGAGGCTTCTGTTGCAACTGCCTGCCTAGGCCGGCTGGGCCTCTGCTCATGGCAGCAATGTTTTAATTATAAAAGCCACAGAGCTGAAGCAAACAGGAGGCTTCATTACCTTCCTAGGCCTCTGTTCAAGGTAACAAAGTTTCAATTATAGAAGATAAATAAATCCCAGAAACCTGATTCCAGCCAGCCTCGCTGGGACATTGGGTCAATGTGAGCTGTGGGAAGCCTTAAAACAGCCCCCAGCCTCTCACCCAGGCTGCCCAGGCACCCCAGTAGGGACCCAAACCCTGAAGGGGATGTGGGCAGCCTGAAAACAGCCCTCAGCCCCTCACCCAGGCTGGCCAGGGATGCCAGCAGGTGGATATCCCCCAAGGGGTCCCAGACTGTGAGAGGGCACAGTCTGGGCTGAGGGCCCCCCCCACTCCTCAACTGCACAAATTTTTGTGCACCGGGCTCCTAGTACAATATCTAATCTAATAAAAGTGTAATATTGAAATTGACTGTTTCTTTGGGACACCTAAACCATGCCCACCAGCCAATCAGAGAAACTGTATGCAAATTAACCCAGCCAAGATGTAGGCCGGCACTCACGGAGCTGAGTAAACAGGCTGCTTCCTTTGCAGCAGGAGTAAAACTGTTTGCCGGCTGCCTGGGCTTCTCTTGGCTCCAGGCAACAACATATTTGCAGGCTGGCCAAGCCCCCCATTGTGGACCCTTCTATAATTGTCTCAATTATAGAAGCCACAGAGCTGAAGCCAACAGAAGGATCCTTTACCTGCCTAGGCCTCAGCTTAAAGGAACAGTGCATCAATTATAGAAGATAAACCCCAGAAATCTGCTTCCAGCCAGTTTTGCTGGGACGTTGGGTCAATGGGAGCTGTGAGCAGCCTGAAAGCCTGAAAACAGCCCTCAGTCCATCACCCAGGCTGGCCACACCCCAATGGGGTGAGGGACCCCACTGGGGGGCTTGGCCAGCCTGCAAACAGCCATCAGCCCCTCAACCAGGCTGGCCAGGTACCCCTCAGTAGGGACCCAAAACCTGAAGGGGCTGTGGGCAGCCTGAAAATGGCCCTCAGCTCATTACCCAGGCTGGCCACACCCCAGTGGTGTGAGGGTCCACAATGGGGGGCTTGGCCAGCCTGCAAACAGCCCTCAGCCCCTCACCTAGGCTGACCAGGCACGCCAGCAGGTGGACATCCCCAGAGGGGTCCCAGACTGCGAGAGGGCACAGGTCAGGCTGAGGGACCTCCCGAGAGCACAAATTTTTGTGCACCAGGCCCCTAGTATTTAATATTCTGAATAAACGTATATTAGTCAAGATTCTCTAGAGAGTCCTAGCCGGTTTGGCTCAGTGGATAGATTATCAGCCTTTGGACTGAAGGGTTTAGGTTCAATTCTGGTTAAGGGCAGGTACCTCAGTTGCAAGCTCCTCCCTGGCCTGAGCCCTGGTCAGGGCTCATGCAGGAGGCAACCAATTGATGTGTTTCTCTCACATCAATATTTCTCTCCCTCTCTCTTCCACTCTCTCTAAAAATCAATGGAAAAATAGCCTCAGGTGAAGATTTAAAAAAAGAAAAGACAAGATTTTCCAGAGAATCAATATAGGAAAGAGATATGGAGGAAGGGACTTTAAGAATTGGCTTATGCAATTGTAGATGGTGGCAAAGCTGAAATCTGCAGGGCAAGCCATAGACTTGGAGAGTCAGATGCATTGGTATTGCTGACTTGAGTCTGAAGGCTGGAAACTCTGGTAAAATTTCTGTTTCAGTATTGAAGGGAATTCCTTCTTCTTCAGAAAACCTCAGTCCTTAAAACCTGCAACTGACTGGATGAGGCCCACCCTCGTTATGGAGGACAATCTGCTTTACTTGTAGTCTACTGATTGCAAATGGTAATCACATCTAGCTAGCACCTTTACGACAACATCTAAACAAGTGTTTGACCAAACAACTGGGCATCACAGTCTAACCAAGTTGACACATAAAATTAGCCATCACAGAACTTCCACTATTCACCTATTTTTCATCTTTCTATAAAATTGTGTATTTCCACACATTATCATTTTTTTAAAGTTTGTCAAAGGTTGCAGCATTTGATGTTATCACAATATTAACATGACATTTCATGGGGTGGAGTGGGGTCTACATAGGAAAAGAGGCAAACTGGTCCATAGCTGTGCGTGTCCACCGCGGTTGCTGGCCACAATATAGTTGAAAGAATTGTGACTGTTGGTCTAGCAAGTGTGTGTGGTGCGGATACTCTTTCCCATTAAAAACTGCATGGGGTGCCTGGCCAGTGTGGCTCAGAGGGTTGGGATCGTCCTGTGCACCAACAGATTGCCCGTTCAATTCCTGGTTAGGGCACATGCCCAGGTTATGGCCCGATCCCGGGTAGGGGTCATGCAGGAGGCAGCTGAAGGATGTTTCACTCTCACGTTGACTTTTTCTCTCTCCCTGTTTCTTCCTGTCTCTCTAAAAAACAAACAAAACTGCGTGAGGAATCTCATTCTCATTTGTTGGAATCTCCTCCATCCTGTGTTATGTGGAGTTTCTAACTGCTAAGAGAAGAGATGGTGCAGAAAGGAGTAGAGTAAACCATTTTAAGTTACAAAATGTCACAAAAAGGCATTCCTTTCCTGACATTCTTACTTTTATTAAATAAACTAAGAAGTAGTATTGGGTTGGCTTTCCAGAACATTATCTATTTGCACAGATATTAGTATTGTTATTGTTGATATTTATACTTTGAGCTTCTGAGATGAGGTAGTATTGTAGGCATATGTTTTAAAGTGAATCTACATAATTGAAAAGGCTGCCCTTCCAGAAGATAGTGGAGAACTTGAAAAACAGGTGACATAATCCATGCATGATAATTATGATGGAGATGGATAGTAAATGCATGTCAATGTAATTATACAGCAATTATAATTAGAATTAGGAAGCACTGCATATAATTACTGTGTCATTTTTTGGATCTAGTGACAAAACCATATTCTAATTTTTTAAAAAAAATTATCAAACTCCTCTTTGGTTCATTCACTTTAAGCAATTTTATCAAATATTTTCAGTAAAAAATGACTGAGATGGGAAGAGGTATGTCCTACAACTGAGGCAGTATAATCATCTATCATTTACCTTCATTATATCATACACTATCTGACATTATATTTGGGTGGTTTTTAAAATTATTTTCTTTATCCAAGATAAGGGCACGGATTTCATGAGGTTTCTACCTGCCTGCAAGAAGGGGGTTCCCAGTCATCGAGTCTTCACTGGACCTTGGTGTGATTTATAACATCAGGCATTATACATGACCGGTCTATCATTTGTAAAATCTGATGTATCCTGTCTGGAAAATTATTGGTAAAATTGTCTTGTATTCTCCTGAGTTTTTACAGTTACAGATAGCCAAACTGAAATCAGTGAACATAATGTAGTGATGTATGATTTTTCTGGAAGGGCTGCTTTAGAATCATTGGAGCTACTGACGAAGTTCTTCTATTTCCTAATATGAGACAAAGAATGATTCAGAGAAACCACGTGACTGTCTTGACAACTGATCATTGCCAGAGCTGATCAAAGGTTCAAGTGTCTGGATTTTGTATACTGATAATCTTAGAAGCTATAGTGAATAAAAAAGGCTAATTTTAAAGCTTAAAATTTAAGTATAAGTCTTTTAGTTTCATCTCAATGAAAGAATACATTAAACTCATGTTGGTTTTCCCTACCTTCCTCTCTGATCCTGATCTGTGTATAATCAAATCTAATTCAGGGTTTCCTTTATTTTTTACTACCAAACATATTAACTAAAATTCAATTATGCTCAAATCTATTTATTTGAATGGCTGCCCAAGCCTACAGGGAGTGATCTAATTCTAAGTATTGTGTCTGAGGTAGGATTGTGTACTTTGAAGTCTGTTTGACAATTCCATTGCCTTTGATATCTGTCCAAATTTAGATTTTCTGATTTGTCTCATGCTTAAACTCAGTCACAGTTCATTTACTTAGTTTCATTTGATAGTGGTGTGATGAACATAGATGCATTTTTTAGATGACTCACTCCAGAATGAACTAATCATTTCTTTTGTATGCCTCCCCGCCCCCACCCCCGCCAGCCCTGCCTGCCCCAACCTTTGATAACACCTCCACAACAGTCCTCGTTGCACTTAACTGTAATTCCTTGTTAGCCTCAGTTTCCTCCTTACCTATTGCAATCCCTGAGGCACAGACTGTAATCTGATATTTATATTCCCTGAAATTAATATAGTGCCTAGTGCTTAGTAGATGCCTAAATATTTGAGAAAAAAAGGCAACAATGGGAAAAAAAGGAGACATATGTACTACTACTATTTGTAATACTTAAAACAATAAAATAAAATTTAAAAATACACAATAACACACAAAGCAAAACAAAAAATGACAATGCAAAAATTACAGATAGTATTTTCAGCAGTTAACTATTTTGATTTTATTTTTTGAAGTGGAACATTTTAAAAACTAATTTCATACTTGGCTTTTCTCTTGAGCAGAATATATTGAACCTAGTTTCATCTTTTCTTGCTGAGTTGGAACACGCACATACAGGCTGGCCGCTGTCACCCTGAGTTCCTCAGAAGCAGAATTCATCCTCCTGCCCCAGGCCTTTGTACATGTCAGTCCTTCTCCCCAAGTGCTATTGCTCTCGTTCACTCTCCTCCCTTTATTTCTCTAACAACGCAGGTTTGTTCTTTGTTTTCTAACGAAGCCTTCCTTGCCAGCAGCCTCTACCCACTAATACTTGTCTAGACCAGTTCTCCTTTATACACCTTATCCTTTAATTTGACCATTCATAGCACAAATTTTAAATATTTATTGTGTAATTATTTTGTTCATTTATTTTCTTCTCAATTTAACTCTAAGCTCCTCTAAGCTCCTATAGCAAAGTCTTTTATGTTTGGCTCACCATTCTATCCACTGAAGGCTGCCTATTTTTGTAGAGTGACTATTCTTGGGAGTCTTCATTACTATACTGTACTGCAGAACTAGTAGTACTACCCTAAGTAACTACTGAGATATACAGGGATTTTAAAAAACTTTACTAAATGGACCTCGGCGATTCTTCAAAATTTTTTTATTCATATGGTTTTAATTTTAATGTCTCCCAAGTTGTTTTCATATGTCAGCTTGTCCTTTGCTTCTATTGTCAGTGTTTATTTATTTACTACTAGGGGCCCAGTGCACAAAAATTTTTGCACTCAGGGAGGTCCCTCAGCCCAGCCTGTGCCCTCTAGCAGTCTGGGACCCCCTGGGGGATGTCCACCTGCTGGCGAGCCTGGCCAGCCTGGGTGAGGGGCTAAGGGCTGTTTGCAGGCTGGCCAAGCCCCTCAGTGGGAACCCTCATCCCATGGGGGTATGGCCAGCCTGGGTGAGGGGCAGAGTGGCTTTTTCAGGCTGTCCACAGCCCCTTTATGGTTGGGGTCCCTACTGGGATGCCTGGCCAACCTGAGTGAGGGGCTGAGGGCTGTTTGCAGGCTGGCCACAGCTCCCATTGACCCAAGGTCCAAGCGAGGCTGGCTGGAAGCAGGTTTCTGGGGTTTATTTATGTTCTGTAATTGAAACTTTGTTGCCTTGAGTGGAGGCCACAGTGTGCCTAGGCAGGCAACGAAGCCTCCTGTTTGCTTCAGCTCTGTGGCTTCTATAATTGAAACTTTGTTGCCTTGAGCAGAGGCCACAGCTGGTGTAGGCAGGCAGTTTCCTCAATCGCTAGTGCAACTGAAGCTTTCTGTTTGCTCTAGTTCCGTGGCTGCTGGCCATCATCTTGGCTGGGTTAATTTGCACACAGTCACTCTGATTGGCTGGTGTGCGTGGCTTGGCTGGTGGGCATGGCTTAGGTGTAATGGAGTGAGGGTTAATTTGCATATTACTCTTTTTTAGATTAGATTCTCCATGGTCTTCTTTTCCTTCACTCTTAAGCAATAAATGTAGGGTGAAGTGAATGATGTGAGACTAAAATCAGGAAGGGAGATATTTATCAGCAACACATTAACCTGTAAGCAACAGAAAACAGACAAAGCTACAATATAAGGACTACTTTTCTCCCACAGCAAGTTCAGAGCCACTGCTGTATGATCCTGTCAGGAACCCAGGCCCTTTCAGCCTTTTCTCCCACCATCCTCAGCAGGTTGACGGTCATGGCCATGTCCTTCCATCTTCAGAAGAGCAACAGTGTCCCTAGAACCCTGCAGTGGATTTCTGCCAATGCTTTCTTTTTTTTTTTCAATCCCTTTGTGTTCTTTTTTTTTCTTTATTGATTAAGGTATTACATATATGTCCTTATGCCCCCAATGCTTTCTTTATCAGAGCGCTGTCCCATGGTCTGTTAAGCTGGGGTGTGGACTTGGCTTGCTAGCCGCTAGAGTAGAGCAGGAAAGGGTGCAGGTCTGGGAGTAAGTGAGTGCATTCTCCTCAGGGACTCTATCAGGTTGGCAGTTTATGTAACTCCATCAAGGACAGCAAAGGCGAACATAAACTAATGCACATAAATGATATGTAAAGAGTAAATGTACAAAACTTAGTAGCTAAACAATAGAAACCTGGAGGAATCTTGGATGGTAAAGAAATTTCCTTTTGAAGAAGGTATAATTCAGTTTAAACAATGTACAATAAAAGGTAATATGCTCACTTTCCAAGCAATAAATACTATTTTAGTGTATTTCTTTCCAGTCCTTTTTATATGCATATTGTATATAATTTCAATCATTGGGAATACAAACATATATCTCACTTTTCTATTTTTAAGATAGCACACATTTCTCCATGTTTTTACCTAACAGTTTCTCGTATTTTAAATGTTCGATGCTACCTCCTATATTAAAGATAATTACATGCATGCAACATTTTTCATAATCTGTATTAATTGTTTGGATGATACATTTCCGGAGTGTGAATGGTGAATCAGGAGACGGAGTGGGTTTGTTGTTGTCAGTACTGTGCCACACTAGCAGCGGGTTTGCCAAGGGACACAGAACTGTGGGTGACTTCAGCTAAGCGATTTGTAAGGAGGACAGAGCATGAGACAAGAGGCCGAGTATGTTTTGAGTGGAAGATGAGGATACTTTTGGGTTTAGATATATTCAATTTGGGTTGATGGAGAACACCAGCTTGAAATAATTTAGCAAGTAGCTTCATGCGCAAATATCCTGAGAGACATTAATTAGCGCAGCAGATACTGGTGAGGAATTTCAGGAGTGATTTTTGACATCAGGAAAGAAGTCAGCGAAATATCAACAGTTCTTAGTGGGAGAAGGAAAGAAAGAAGGCGGCCCCCAAGAGGAAGAGAAAGAAGCTTGAGAAGCAGGCTGGTGCCCAGGCTGGTGTGCTGTCAGAGGGGCTGCCGGAGGGGACAGTCTTAGGAAGGAGATACTGTCCTCAGTGCCAAATGCATGTGAATGGAGATCAGAACAGAATGATCAGGCAAAAATTCGGTGGCCCCTGATGGCTTCTCCCACCAACAGCTCGGCCATGGAGGCCTATGTGCTTCCGCTCATGGGCATGGAAACCCACATTCCCTTCTGGTGGCCTGAGATTTCCAGACCCTCTGCTCTGTGTCCCACTCCTGCTCACTGCTAGGTCCTTGGATTGGACTGGAGGGCCCTGCCATCTTTCTTGGCGATGCCCTTCCTCCACGGGGAGCCATTCTTTTTCCTGCACACTCTGTCACCTGAGGACCCTCCTGAGAACCAAGCCCTGCCCCAGGCATCCTCTCCCTTCCCTTCTCCCAAGAGCAGAGGTCAGAAAGCAGTGATCTGAAGGGGTGGAGCCACAGAATGCCAGGAATGTGAAACCTCACACTGGGGCACTCAGGGACTGGGCAGTGAGAAATGTGAAACCTTTGCAATTTGTCAACATTTGGACTTGGAATAGCCACCCAAAGACACAGAGTACAAAGTCCTTACAGAACCATCACATATGCGCACTGACACATCTTGCTCTGCTGTGCAAGGCACAATAAGATCAAATAGAAAAATGAAACATGAAACTACAGTTTTAAAGGCACAGAAATGAATTAAAATTTGAGTCTGAAGTTAATATAAATATGTAAATAATTGAGGAGACATATCTAATTGTGTTGGGATGGCCTTTTGCTTCCAGATCATTACACTGGTGGAGCTGGGTGTTAACATTTTTTAATATTCAGATATAAGGAACCTGGAAACTGTCTCAAATGTACCAAATAGTTTTAAGTACTTTAATGGAGTAAGACATACCTTGCAATCTGCAATGGAACATACATTTCCGTCTTTTTTCTGGGGGGTCAGAAATGTCAAGTACCTAGACGTTTAGAAATGCCATACCACCCACATAATTTCCTCCTGCTCCTCAGACCTTAGGGTCCCGTGGCCACAGCCCCGGACACAGCAGTTCCTGACTCTGGCTGGCGTTTCCTGGTCCCAGCCCAGGCTCCTCGCCTCCCAGGGCTGCAGTTCACGAGGGCACAGCTGGCTTTTCAGTCCCAACATCAAAGCTGTGGTTAAACATCAGTTACTCAGAGGCAGTTATTTTGTGTTTTCTGCAATTTATTCATGGACATCTAAGGATTGGTTGGCAGTTTATGTAACACCCTCCCCATGAAGGAGGCTCTCGCTTTCTGGAAACAAGACTGCGTGTTTACTTATGACGGTGTGGACTGCCTTCCTTCATGGAAGACAGGCCCAGCCTCTATCTGTGAAGGCGATGGCCATGCTCAGCAGGGAACATCTCCTCTAGTGATAGGGCACCTCTTGGGGCTCCAGACCAGCGTTTCTCAGCCTCAGCAGTGTTGATGTTTGGGGCCATATCATTATGTGTGTGGGACTGTCCTGGGTTGGTTAGCAGCATCCCTGGCCTCTCTACTCACTAGATGCCAGCAGCACCCCTTAATCATGACAATCAAAATGTCTCCAAACATTTCCAAATGTTCTGGGGTGAGTGGGCACAAAATTACCTCTGATGAGAACCACGCGGGCATTCTAGACTTTTACTCCTACCACTTCTGACCTAGGGCCCAAGCTCTTCCTCAGAATTACTGGTGCACTTACACTGCCTCCGCTCTGCTCAGCTCTAGTTCTGGGCTCCAAACCACCTAGATAATGGGTTAGTTTCCTTCTGCCTTTTACTTGCAGAATACCCACACCATAAAGGAGAGGCCCAAGCCTCCCTTTTCTTTAAATATTATTGCCTCTGCTCCAAGCTCTGGATCTTTTTTAGAAGAGAGTATTAATTAAATGAAATGGAAAAAATATTGAATACCTACTGTGTGCTATACATCGTCATTGGGCACTTCAGAGTCAGCCCTAAATTCTTGCCTTCGTTGAATTTTCATTACAGTGGGGAGACAGAAAATAAAATGTCAGTCAAATACTTGCAGGGAAATAAGAAAGAATGGAGTGTGTGTGGAGAGGGTGCCAGTTTTAAGTAGGGTGACTAAAGAGACCTCATGGAGAAGCCACTGTCCATTTGTGGTTGGCTGGCCCTGGGTTAAATGGGTGCTGCCATTCAGCTAAGTGAGCGATTTTCAACCTGTGTGCCACAAAGATTTTTAAAATATGCAATCCCTGACTATGTAGTCAAGGCACTGACCTCTTTTCCTTTAGATTGTCAAATTTAGAAAAATGACAACAGCCAATGCATCAATAACTGTTTGTATAAATGAGTAAAAAAATACACTTTTTTTTTTGTTCAGATGAGCAAAAACCACACTGTTTGGTGTGCTGCAGAGTTTCAGGCATTGGTTTATGTGCCACGAGATGAGAAGGGTTGAAAATAGCTGGGCTGAGCCATCAGAGTTCCCCGATTACTCCTTTGGGACTAGAGGGGCGCTGTGTGAGTGCTGAGCACAGGCCCGGGGCCCTGGGAGCCTTCGCGGGGCTGTAAGCCTGTCCAGTCCAGTGTCCGTACCGGTGACCTGGAGCCATGGCCTGGCCTGGCTTCCTGAGCTCCGGGAAGTTCACTGCACTCATTTGTAGAAGGAAGATGAGAATAGGCTCAATCTCACCCAGTTGTTAAAATGAAAAGAGATAATAATGCAAAGGCTTAGCAGAGCGGTGGCCATGCAGTTGGTATCCAGTAAGTGTCAGCTATTTTTATGACAGTGCACCAAGTTAGAGCACTGACAGTAAGCTGTGCTCAGTGCACACGGATTCATCATGGCTTCTCCCTAGTGAATGCTTCCTGCTCTGTGGTGTGTGTTTGTGTGTGTTTATGTGTGTGACGTGTGTGTGTGTGTGTGTGTGTGTGTGTGTGACATCAAATATTTGACAAAAAGGATGGACTTCAAAAATAATGTTCATTATCATGATCATGATCACCACCACCCTAGTACAAGATAGTTAACATTACCCTCTGTACTGGCCAAGATTTACCACTGTTTATCTGGTAATCTTGATTAAAATTTATTCCACAAATATTTATTGAACACATACTATGTGCCAGACACTTTTCTGGGTTTGGGGGACCAGCAGGGAGCAAAAGGGGAGGACGACTCTGTGCTGTGGAACTGACATTGAGTGAGAGGAGAGAGACAGAGCGACATGAAATTAGTTAGTATGTGGGAAATGACTAGTGCTCTGCTGAGACAGGAAACATGGTCCGAGGCTGGAGACTCAGGGCCTGGGGTGGCAGGAGAGGACTGATAGAGCTCCTTAATGTGGTCAGAGGGACGCATGCCTGTGAGGAAGGGACATCTGAGTGGAGACATGGAGGTGAGGGAGCGAGCCGTCTGGTGTCCTGGAGAGGTGTGTACCTGAGAGGGACACCGGAGGCTAGGCCTGGAGGCCGGGACACCTGAGGTATGCAAAGAGCAGAGGAGAAGTGTGTGCAGCAAAAGAGTGAGCAGAGGAGATGGTCAAAGAGATGGAGGTGTCCGCAGAGATGGGCTAGTGTAGGGACCGCTCTTACCTGGAGAGGGGTTGAGAGGGAGTCTGTGAGGGGAGACCTGGTGTATATGGTACATGAATCTTCACAGGCTATAAAGAGGCAAGGGTGGAATCAGGGAGCCCAGGAGGTCAGCTTTACCTTAGGTGACTAAGGTAAGGATATTAGAATGGGGGCATTTGTCTGATTCTGGAATGTGTTTTTTGATTATGTAACAACTAGTAAGGAAATTATCAAATGGACAACAACTGTAACATGAGACAACAAAACAAAACAAAAACTCCTCTGTCCTGGCTATTATATACCTTACCATATCGGTCCTAGATTCCATTTATGTCCTACTTTGTTTGAAACTGTTCTGTAATAGACATTTTCAACATTCACAGGAATGCAGAAAAGAGTATAGTAAACCCATGTATTGTCATCACCCAGTTTCAAATAATTATTCACATTATTTACTAAGTAAATTTCGCTGTTGTGAGTTGGAGAGTTCTTTATATATATTCTAGCTGAGTCATTACTAGATGTATGGTTTCCAAATATTTTCTCCCACTCTGAAACTTGTATTTCCATCGCCCTAAGGTCTTTCACATAATAAAAGTTGTCAATTTTGTTCAAGTCCAATTTATGGAATTTTTTGAATCAGACCTTTGGTGTCTTATCTGCAGGACCAAGCCTCAGGGCCTGCAGATTTTCTCCTGTTTTCTTCCAACAAAAGTCTTATAGCTTGATATATTAGATTTAAATCTATGAACCATATTGAGGTGCTTTTTGTATAAGGTATGACATATTATTTTTCAAATGTACATCCCATTGCTCTCACCTTATTTGCTGAAGAAACAATCTTTTCTCCATTGAATTGCTATGCACCTATGTCCAAATACTGTTGGTCATACTTGTGTGGGACTATTTCTGATTATGTATTCTGTCCCTTTGACCTACGTGTCTGTCTCACTGCCAAAGCCCACACTATCTGGATTACTTTAGCTATATGTCCTGAAATTGGGTTGAACGATTTCTCCCACAAGGTTCTTCTTTTTAAAAATTATTCTAACTATTCTAGATCTTTTTTCTTTTCCATATAAATTTTAGAGTAGCCTTGTTTATATCTTGAAATTTTTTTCTTGAATTATATAAATTATTTGTATATCAATTTGGGAGGAATTAATATTTTTTATTATGTTGAATCTTCCAATCCGTGAATGTAGTATAGCTTTCAGTTTATTTAGATCTTAATTATTTTCTTTCATCAGAATTTTGTAGTTTTTAACACACAAGGCCTAATGTACTTTGTTAGATTTACATCTCATTTTTTGGCCAATTATAATGGGTATTGTTGTTTTTGTTATAAAGTCTTTATTTTTATCTTTTTCCCTTTTATTTTAGTTAATCCTCACCCAAGAATATTTTATTATTGATTTTTAGAGAGAGTGGAAAGGAGAGGGAGAGACATTGAGAAATATTGATGTGAGAGAGACACATCAATTGGTTGCCTCCTGTATGCACCTCAACCAGGGCCAGAGAACCTGCAGGCAAGGTACTTGCCCTTGACTGGAATCAAACCTGGGACCCTCCAGTCCACAGCCCGATGCTCTATCTACTGAGCCAAACTGTCTAGGGCTGATAGTGTATTTTTAATTGTGGTTTGCATGTGTTTATTGGAGCTAGAAATATAAATTATTTTTATCTTGTATTCTGAGACCTTGCTGAATTCACTTGGTAGTTCTAGGAAGTTTGTGTTTATTTTATTTTTCATTTCTGTAGATTACTTGGGATTTTCTGCATAGATAGTCATGCCACTGGCACGTAGGGTTAGTTTTATTTCTTCCTTGCTTTTTTTACATGACTTTTATTTCCTTGTCATACTGCACTAGGTGTAACTACCAGTGCCATTTAGAGTAGCAGCTGTGAGAACAAACATCCTTGCCTTGTTTCTGGTCTTCAAAATCACTCAGTCTTTTTTTCATTAAGTAGGTTGTTGTAGGACTTTTACAGATTTTTAAATTAAATTGAAGAGGTTTCCCTCTAGTTTCTTGTGAGGTTTTGTTATGAATATATGTTGACTTTTGTTAAATGTTTTTCTGCATCAATTGATATATGATCATAAGTTTATTTTTCTTTAGTGTATTAATATTGCATATGACATTTATTGATTTTCAAATATTAAAGCTGCAATTTATCCCTGGAATAAATCTCACATGGTCATGATGTGTAATTCTTTTTATACATTGCTGAATTCTATTTGTTTACTTTTGTTAAGAATTTTTTGCATCTGTATTTATGTGGGATATTGGTCTGTATTTTTTCCTTTTTGTAATATCTTTAGTTCTGGTATCAGAGTGATACTGGTTTTATAAAGTGAATTGGGAAGTGTGGAAACCATGCCAGAGTCGCCAGATAGTCAAAGCAATGGAGTGTGAAAGGCCTTGTTGGTGGTACACCGGACGGCCAAGGCCACTCTGAACATGGGAATCTTAATCAGAATGTTGAAGGCTAAGATGCAACACACAGGTGCAAGGACACAACGATCTCACTGTACACTGTGCCCTTCTATAACCCAAATGATTGATGTCACTGTTGGCAACTGGCCTCTTTTGTGTAAGTGGTATAACACATTACTGACCAGCTACCATGTTAATCTAGTGTGTGGGGAAAATTCAGGGAGAGGTGAGAGAGGCTGGAGAAGCTACTGAGGCTGTACCTCTAATGGAGAGCTCAGGTGCTGCTGCTATGTGAGGGGGTAGGTCCAGAGGCAGAGTGCAGCTGCTCAGATAATGGCTGTGGGTACCGAGACTGCTACTGCTTGATGGGAAAGATGTGTTCATTTATTAGCTGGTGTGTGGCTACCGGTATGGGACTTTGCTGTGAAGGACTGTTTTTGTCTGATGGCTATATGGCCACGGGCTTCTACAATAAAGGCTTTCTTATATTCACCCACAACTTCTCATGGCTTCTCCATCTACTACCTGGCGTCCAAGGAAGTCCAGCTCCTGGCAGAGGGGCTCAGCCCCAACAGTTAGTGCAATAGGCAGGGTTTGAGAAGGAATCTGTCCTGACAGTTGGTGTAGTCAGGCAGAATTCAGAAGAATATGTGGACTCAGAGCACTTGTGCTCTGGTAGTGCTCTGACAGGAAGTTTCCTCTCTTCTCCTATTTTCAGGAAGGTGCTAATTCTTCTTTAAATGTAAATGTCTGTTGGTATATACCAGTGAAACCATCTGGGCCAGGAGATCTAACTTTCAGGGACTCTAAAATTATAAATTCAATGTCCTCAATAGTTACAGGGCTTTTAAAACTATGTATTTAATATTAAGTGAGTTGTGATAGTTAGGAGTTTTCTAGACTTGATCCATGTTATCTCAGTTGTCAAATTTATATCTATAGGATTGTTCACAACATTCTCTTATTATCCTTTTATATATGTACTATCTGTGATGATAACCCTTGTTTCATTCCTGATATTGGTCATTTGTTTCTTACATTTTCTGTGTCAATATTGTTAGAAGGTTGTTCACTTTATGGAACTTTTCAACGATCCTACTTGTTTTTTATTAGTTTTCTGAATTTCATAAATTTCTGCACTTATATTTAATATTTACTTCGTTCTGCTTGCTTTAGCTTTGTCTTCTTTTTATAGTTTCTTGAGATAAAAGATTAGATTATTGATGTTTTTCTCTTTTCTATTCTAAGCATTTACTGGTATAGATTTCACTCTCGGCACTGCTTTAGCAGTTTCCCACACTTTCGATATGTTTCATTTTTATTTTAATTTAATGTGTTTTTAATTTTTTCTTGAGATTTCTTCTATGACACACAGATTATTTAGAAGTGTGTTGTTTAGTTTCCAAGAGCTTAGGGATTTTTCTTTAATCTTTCTGTGGTTACCTCTTAGTTTGATTTCATTGTGATCACAGACCATACTCTATATGATCTGCTGTTTTAAATTTAATGAGGTTTGTCTCATGGTCGGGATGTGTTCTGCTGAGGTGCATCTTCCGTGGAGCTGGTGGAGCCGGAGTGCTCCAGGAGTGTCAGTGCACTGCTGAGTGCTTCTGTGTCCTATTGGTTTCCTGCCTACTGTCCTATTAGTTGTTAGCGGTGGTATATTTTCTACATCTATTGAAGTCTCCAAAATAATTGCAGATTTATCTATTTCTCTTTTTGTTCTATCAGTTTTTGCTTTGAAGTGTCATATAGATAGCATATAATTGGATGAATTTTAAATTAAATCTGCTAAGCTTCTCTTTTTAAAAATTTAAGTTAATTTTTAAAAAGCAGTTTTAGGTTTTATTCTTGTGTATGGTGTAAGTTTGTCGTCTAGTTTGATTTTTTTTGCATAAACCTGTCCAATTTTCCCAACATCATTTATGGAAGAGATTGCCTTTACCCCACTGTATGCTCTTGCCTCCTCTGTCAAATATTAATTAAGCATAATGGTTTGGGTCAATTTCTGGGGTCTCTGTTCTGTTTTGTTGTCTGTATGTCTGCTTTGTGCCAGTACCAGGCAGTTTGAGTACAGTGGCTTTGTAGTATAACTTGAAATCTGTTATTTTGATTCCTCCAACTTTGATTTTCTTTCTCAAGATTGCTGCAGCTATTTGAGGTCTTTTGTGGTTCCATTTACATTTTTAGAGTGTTTGTTCTAGATCTGTGTAATATGCCGTTGGTATTTTAATGAGGATTGGATTGAATCTGTAGATTGCTTTGGGTAGTGTGGACATTTTAATGATGTTGATTCTACCAATCCATGGACATGCTATATTCTTCCACTTGTTTATATCTTTCTTTTTTTTTTTAAAAAAAATTGTTTTATTGTTTGAAGTATTATAGATAGTACATATGTCTCCTTCCCCCCACCCCATTGACCTTCCCCCGGCCTCCCTTACCCTCTGGCACATGCCCTCACCCCACCTCCCACCCCGTGTCTTGTGTCCATTGGTTATGCTTATAAATCTTTCTCTATCTCTTTTTTCAATGTCTTGTAATTTTCTGAGTACAGGTTTTTACTTCCTTGGTTATGTTTATTCCTAAGTATCTTATTTTTTGTTGTTGTTGCAATGGTAAATGGGATTTTTTTTTTAACTTTCTTTTTCCGAGAGTTCATTATTGATGTATAAAAATGCCATAGATTTCTGGGTGTTAATTTTGTATCCTACTAGGTTGCCAAATTCATTTATTAAAATAATAGTTTTTTGATGGAGTCTTTAGAGTTTTCTATGTACAATATCATGTCATTTGTGAATAATGACAGTTTTACTTACTCCTTCCCAATTTGGATGCCTTTTATTTCTTCTTCTTGTCTGATCACTATGGCTAGCACTTCCTGTACTATGTTTAACAAGAGTAACGAAAGTGGATATTCCTGTCTTGTTCCTGTTTTTAGGGAAATGGTTTTAGTTTCTACCCATTGAATATGATGTTGGCTGTAGGTTTGTCATATAAGGCTTTTATTATGTTTAGGTATGATCCCTCTATTCCCACTTAGCTAAGAATTTTTATCATAAAAGGGTGTTGTGTTTTGTCAAATGCTTTTTATGCATCAATTGATATGACCATGTAATTTTTGTCTTGCAATCTGTTAATGTGCTGTATCACATTTATTGATTTGTGAATATTGTACCAAACTTACATCCCCTGAATAAATCTCACTTTTCAATGAGTATGATCTGTATAATGTATTGCTGGATCAGATTTGCTAATATTGTGTTGGGGATTTTAGCATCTATGTTTATCAGGGATATTGGCCTGTAATTCTCTTTCTTGGTAGTGTCTTTATTGAATTTTGGAATTAGGTTAATGCTGGCCTCATTAAAAGAGCTTGGAAGTGTTCCTTCCTCTTGAATTTTTTGGAATAGTTTGAGGGAAATAGGTGTTCTTCTTTAAATGTTTCATAAAATTCCTCTGTGAAGCTATACGGACCAGGGCTTTTGTTTGCTGGATGTATAAATGCAAAATGGATAAAAGATTTAAATGTAAGTTGTGAAAAAACAAAAATCTTAGAAGAAACTATAGGCAGAAAAATCTCAGACATCTCTCATAGCAATATGTTTACAGATACATCTCCTAGGGAAAAGGAAACTAAGGAGAAAATAATCAAATGGGACTACATCAAAATAAAGGGCTTCTGTACAGCAAAAGAAACCATCGGCAAAATGACAAGAGAGCCCACTGCATGGGAGAACATATTTGCCAATCATACATCTGATAAGGGGTTAATCTCCAAAATATGTAGGGAACTCATACAACTTAATAAGAGGAAGACAAACAATCCAATTGAAAAATGGGCAAAGGACCTAACAGTCACTTCTCCAAAATGGACATATGGAAGGCCAAGAGACATATGAAAAAATGCTCAAAGTCACTGATCATCTGAGAGATGCAAATCAAAATGAAAATGAGGTTCCATCTCACACCTGTCAGGATGGCTATCATCAACAAATCAACAAATGACAGGTGCTGGTGAGGGTGTGGAAAACAGGGAACCCTATTACATTGCTAATAGGAATGCAGACTGGTGCAGCCACTGTGGAAAACAGTATTGCATTTCCTCAACAAACTAAAAATGTAACTCCCATTTGATCCAGTAATCCCATTTCTAGGACTATATCTGAAGAAATCAGAAATACCAATCACTAAGAATATATGCACCCTTATGTTCATAGCAGCACAATTTACAATAGCTAGGATTTGGAAACAGCCTAAGTGCCCATTAGCAGATGAATGAATTAAAAACTGTGGTACATGTACACAATGGAATACTATGCTGCTGTAAAAAAGAAAGAACTCTTAGCATTTGCAACAACATGGATGGATCTGGAGAGTATTATGCTAAGTGAAATAAGCCAGTCGGAGAAAGATAAATATCACATGATCTCACTCATTTGTAGAATATAATGAACAACATAAACTGATGAACAAAAATAGATCAAGAAATATAGAAGCATTGAACAGACCATCAAACCTCAGAGAGAAGGCAGGGTAAGGTAGTGGCGGGTAAGAGATCATCCAAAAGACTTATATGCATATATATAAGCATAATCAATGGACACAGACAGTGGATGGGGGCAGGGATTAGCTAGAGGAGGTCAGTGGGAGGGGAGGGGACCATATGTACTACTTTCAACAATAAAAATTTTTTAAAAATTACTTTTAGGCTCACAGAAAAATTGAGAGGAAGGCACAGAGATTTCTCATATATTTCCTGATCTCACACATACAGGTCTCCCTATGATCAATCCCAAACCGGATGGTATCCTATATAATAAAAGGGCAATATGCAAATTGACCCTAACAGCAGAACCACTGGAAATGATTGGTCATTATGACACACACTGACCACCAAGGGGCAGATGCTCAATGCAGGAGCTACCCCCTGGTAGTCAGTGCGCTCCCATAGGGGAAGCTTTGCTCAGCCACAAGCCAGGCTGATGGCTGCCAGCACAGTGGTGATGGCGGGAGCCTCTCCCGCCTCCTCAGCAGCACTAAGGCCTGACCCCCCAGTAAGCGGGCCTAAGCCAGCACGTGAACATCCCCCAAGGTGCACCATACTGAGAGGGCACAGGCCAAGCTGAGAGACCTCCCTCCCCCGAGTGTACAAATTTTTGTGCACCGGGCCTCTAGTATCTGTTATAATTGATGAACCTACATGGATTCATTGTAATCACCCAAAGTTTTTATTTTACCTTAGGGCTCCCACTTGGCCTCGTGGGCGTAGACAAATGTATAATGATATGAATCCATTATTACAGCATCCTAGTAGTTTTACCACCTTAACAATCCTTTGTGCTCTGCCTATTGACACCTCTCCTCCACCTCAATCCCTGCACTTTTTACTGTTTCCATAGTTTTGTCTTTTCCAGGATGGCATATTGTCAGTATTTTGTCTTTTAAGGTGCATGTAAGTAATCTCCCTGTCTTCTCAGGGCTTGTTAGCTCATTTCTTTTCATCACTGCATAATGTTTCATCGACGGGTTGTACACAGCTTATTTATCCATTAATCTAAGGAAGGACAACTTGGTTGTTCCAAGTTTTGTCTGTTATGGATAAAGCTGCATAAACATATGTGTGCAGGTTTTTGTGTGGACTCAAGTTCACAAGTCTGCGACTCCTGTGGGTGAGTACCATCGTCCCTGATGGCATATGATGTGGAGCATCTTCTCATATGCTTATTTTCCATCTTTATATCTTCTCTGGCGACGTGTCTATTAAATAAGATCTTTGGCCCATTTTTTATTTTTTATTTTTATTTTTAAATATATTTATTGATTTTTTACAGAGAGGAAGGGAGAGAGATAGAGAGTTAGAAACATTGATGAGAGAGAAACATCAATCAGCTGCCTCCTGCACACCCTGTACTGGGGATGTGCTCGCAACCAAGGTACATGCCCTTGGCCGGAATCGAACCTGGGACCTTTCAGTCCGGAGGCCGACGCTCTATCCACTGAGCCAAACCGGTCAGGGCTTTGGCCCATTTTTTAAATTGAGCTGTTTGTTTTTTAAATTTTTTACTAGAGGCCCGGTACATGAAAATTCATGCACTGGATGGGGGGTAGGGGGGAGGTCCCTCAGCCCAGCCTGCCTCCTCTCAGAGTCTAAGAGCCCTGAGGGGTGGGAGGCGACCCAATGATTAGAAGGCAATGCCCCCATCACACCTCTGCTGCTGCCACTGCTGGCAGCACAAGCCTTGGCCTGCCCTGGTTACCTGAGCCTCGGGAGGCCCTGGGCAGCTGGGCAGCCACCATCCAAGGCTTGCCTCCACCTCAGGCTGGCCCTGGGTGGCTGGGGGGCTGAGGAGATTGGGGGACTTCAGAGACAATTGTGTGGCAAGCCTGCCACTTGATAGGGCTGAGGGGACTGGGCGCTGCCATCTTGTGGCTGTGGGCACCACCATGTTTGAGAGCAAGGCAGTCAATTACCATATTCCCTCCTTATTGGCTGTGGACACCACCATCTTTGTGACAGTGTGAGGGTCAATTAGCATATTCCCTCTTTATTAGACAGAATTTTTAAGGGTTGTTGGCATATTTTGAATCATAGCCCTTTATCAGATGTATCTTTTGCAAATATTTGTCGTGGCCTATAGATTATCTTCTTATTCTCATTGACATTATCTTTTGTAGAGAAGAATTTTAAATTTTAACAAAGCCCAGCTTATCTAGTATTTCTTTCATGGACTGTTCTTTTAGTGTTATATCTAAAAGTCATCACCATACCTATGGGCATCCAGGTTTTCTCCTATATTGTTTCTAGGAATTTTCAGTTTTGTGATAATATAAATGGAATTGTGTTTTCAAATTCCAATTGTTCATTACTGGTGTATAGAAAATTAATTGACTTTTGTGTATTAACCATGTATCCTTCAACATTGCTATTATTAGTTCCCTGAGTTTTTTTGCATTGATTTTAAAAGATTTTCTACAATTTATTTTCTATAATTTATTTGCTATGTCATTTTGCATTTATTTTGCTCTACCTTTTCTAATTTCTTGAGGTAGAAAATCACGTCATCAAATGAATAAAGGTAGCTTTATTTTCTCACAATCTATATTGCTTTTATTCCCTTTTCTTGTCTAATTTTATTATCAAGGACTTCCAGAGTGCTGTTGAAATAGAATGATGATTGGGGAAATCCTTGCTTTGTTACTGATCTTAGTGGAAAAGCTTCAAGTTTCTTACTATTTAGTATGATACTAGCTGCAGAGGGGTTGTATATATGCATTAGCAATTTGAGGAATTTCCAATCTATTTCTAGTTTCCTGAGTTTTTTTTATTATGAATGGGTGTTGGACTTTTTCAGAAGCTTTTTCTAAATGTATTGATAAGAATCTTGTGATTTTTCTTATTTAACCTGTTGATGTCATGTTTACATTAATTGATTTTTGTATATTGAAACAGCCTTTTGTATGTTGTATGTCTAGGGCAAATCTCTATTGATCATGGTGTGTAATTTTTTTCTCTTATTCTAGCCTCTGGAATATTATAAAGAATTGGTATAATTTCTTCCTTAAATGCTTAGTGTAATTCACCAGTGAACCCATCTAGATCTGGTACTTTTTGGGAGGAGGTTATTAACAATAGATTCAGTTTATTTAATATATCTCAGCCTAAATTTACATTGTCCATTTCTTCTTGGTTGAGTTTTGGAAGATTTTATCTCTAAAGGAATTAGTACTTGCCCTCAAACATGGTGGTGCCCACAGCCACAAGATGGCAGCGCCCAGAGTATTCCATAGTATTCCTTAATTACGCTTTTAATCACATGTAGTGATATCACCTCTTTCATTTCTAATATCAGTAATCTGTGTCTTTTCTTTTTTGGCCTGTTAGAGAATAATATTTTTTTTGATTATTTAAAGAATTCTTTACAATTTGTTGATTTTCTCTATCGATTTTCTGTTTTCAATTTCAGTATTTTTGCTCTAATATAATTTATTTGCTATGCCATTTTGCATTTATTTTGCTTTACCTTTTCTAATTTCTTGAGGTAGAAAATGAAATTATTGGTGTTAGATCTCTCTTTTTTTCTAATGTATACATCCAGTGCTATAAATTTCCTCTAACCCCTGCTTTCCCTGCATTCCACACATTTTGATGAGTTGTGCTTTCATTTTCATTTAGTTGATAATATTTTTAATGGTATCTTGAGGTATCCTCTTTGGCTTATGTGCCATGTAAAGTGTGTTTTTTAACTCCACATATTTTTGGGGTTTCCAGTTATCTTTCTGTTATTGATTTCTAGTTTAATTCTACTGTGGTCTAAGAGCTGACATTGTTTGATCTCTAATTTTTTTTAATTTGTTAAGGTGTGCTTTATAACCAAGAATGCGGCCTACATAGTGAATGTTCCATGTGAGCTTAAGAAAAATGTGTATTCTGCTTTTGTTGAGTGAAGTAGTGCATAAATGTCAGTTATCTATAATTCATTGATGATGTTACTGAGTTCAGCTATTTCCTTACTGATTTTATGCCTTCTGGATCTCTCCATTTCTGATAAAGAGGTGTTAAAGTCTCCAACTATGATAGTGAACTTGATACCATTATAATTAGCTAGTTATTATAGTAGGCAAGGAGCAAGTGGGGAGATCAGACATAGGTGTGTCATTTGGGCAGCTTCACCAGGAAGCTGCAATTTCGCACTCTCCAAGGAACACTGGCCCATTCCCTGCAGATATCACTGGGGGAAGGGGTCCAAAAAAGGGGTGATAGATGCATGCCCCAATGAAGTTGGGGTGACAAAGGGAAGGTATTTGCCTGTCAGTCAAATCAGGGGACAGAGTTGGCTGGCCAGAATGGGTGGGGCCACTGCAAGTCCATAAAAATTGGGGCATACATAATCCCCCAAACAAAGGAATTCTCTCTCTTGTTGCTCTTGGCTCTAGGTTCATGGGGCTCTCTTTTTCCTGCTTCCTGCATTCTCCCATGTTTCCTCTATAGCCCTGTGTCCCTGCAGACACCACATGGAATGGGCTAGTGATCTGCAGTGGTGAATGCAAACCAAGGTGGCTGATGCTTGATTGGACACTGCTCCAATGCAGAATGAAAACTCTGGACACTGACTCTGATTTTAGCTCCAATGAAGCCCCAGTTATACTTCTTCTATGTGGGACTGAGGGAGAGGGGGCCTTGGAAATGCAGCAGTTTAATTCCACAAAAATAAAGCTTTCTACAATATTTCATCCTACTATGTGAGTCTCAGAAAATTCTTTTTCTTGGGATATCCCAAGAATTCCACTCCCATAAACAACAGGTGGGGAGGAGGACTTCCCACTTCCATAGGTAACACATTCAGTTTTTTTCCTTTGTTAATGGAAGGAAGAGTTCCTCCTCTCCTCCAGTTGCTAGTGGGGCTGGATTTTTATGATATTCCAAGAAAAATAATTTTTTGAAACTTGTACAGAAGGATGCAATATTATAGAAAGCTTTACTTCTGTCAAATCAAACCCCTGAATTTTCAAAGTCCTGTTTCCCTTTGTCTAGTCATAGAAGTGTAGCTGTGGCTTCATTAGAGCTAAAATCAGAGCCAGTGACCAGTTTCATTTCCATGTTGGAGCAGAGTACAATCCAACATCAGGCTAGCATAGTTTGTGTTCCCCTTTGTAGTACTTCAGTCCAGTGCATGTGGGATCCACAGGGCCACATGGCTGTGGAGGAAACACAAGCAAATGTGAGGAAGTCAAGAATGAGTCAAGAGTACAAGAGTAACACAAGCAACAAGGGCTACAAGAGAACAACTTTCTTGTTTAAGAGCTTATGTAGTCCCAAATTTCCATGCATTTACAATGGCCACACCCATTCTGGCTAATGATCTTTGTTCCCAGGTGTGACTGGTAGGTAAGTACCTTCCCTATGTCACCCCAACTTTATTGAGCATGCATCTCTCTTCCTTAGTTGGATCCCTTTCCCCATTGTTTTGCAAGGAATAGGCCAGTGATTTCCTGGGGAGTGCAAAGTTGCAGCTTCCTGGTGAAGCTGCCCAAATGACATGCCTATAATGTCTGGCTTTTCCCTTTACTCCTTTTCTATTATTTATAACTAGTGGCCTGGTGCATGAAATTTGTGCACAGAAGTGGGGTGTCTCTCAGCCCGGCCTGCATCATCTCCAATCTGGGACCTTTTGGGGGATATCCGACTACTGGCCTGCTCACCTCCAACTGCCCCTGCCCCCATGGTGTCCTGCATGCCCCCAACTGACTCCCCCCACCCTTTCCCCCTTGCTGGCCTGATCACCCCCAACTGCCCTCCCCTCTTGGCCTGATCTCCCCTAACCACCTCTTCCTCGGCCTTGCCACCATGACTTTGTCTGGAAGGACATCCTGAAGGTCTCTCGGAAGGTCTCCCAGTCTAATTAGTATATTACCCTTTTATTAGTATAGACTAGAGGCCTGATGCATAAAATTCATGCAAGAGTAGGCATTCCTTCCTCTGGCTGCTGTCACCAGCTTCCCTCTGGCACAAGGAACCTGGCCTTCCCTCTGGCTGCCTGCAGGAACCTGGGACCTGGGCTTCCCTTGCAACCCCAGCTTCATTTGGAAGGTTGTCTGGAAGGATGTCTGGTCTAATTAGCATATTATGCTTTTATTGTTATAGATTAGCTAATTATAATGCTATCACTTACAGTTCTATCAGTTTTAGCCTCACGTAGTTTGATACTCTCTTGTTAGGTACATATACATTAAAGCAAAAATTTTTCTTTAATTAGTATATCATCACCATTTACATTTGATTTCATAGTTGATACGTTAGGACTTAACCCTGCCATTTTAATTTTTGTTTTATCTTTATTCTGCTTTTAACTTTCCATGTTCTTTCTTCTCTCTTATAATAAGTTACTTGCTTGTTTGTTATTTTGGAATTTCATTTAATTTTGATTTATCTAGCATTTTTAGTATATCTCCATTCTTTATTCCATCCCACTATTCAGAACACCAACTGAGTTTTTACTTTTGGTTATTATATTTTTTCATTTCTAAAATTTTCTTTTGGGTCTTCTTTATATTTTCTATTTATGTGCCAAGATTTTTCTTCAATTTAGTTCAAGTATGTTCATCTTTCTCCTTAAGACATTTTGTCATGGATTATTTACAATTTTTGTTAAATAATACTATCACTTCTACTCTATTTGTTGGCATTGGTTGCATGATCTTTTTCATGGAAGTTGACATTTTTCTCACTTTTTCTATGAATAGTCTTTAACTTTTCAATTAAAACTTGAACTTGGGGGGTATTATGCTATAGGACTCTGGAACTTCTGTTTTGGTTGGCTTTCTTGATACTGATCCTAGGAAGAGTAGACATTAAAAATCAGGTGGGAATGGAATTCCAAGTTCCCCACTTGATCTGTGTTGTCATGAGGAGAAACCCTTCTTCTTCTTTGTAGGGAGTCAAGGCTCAGGCTGACCTGTGGCAGGGCCACAAACAAGTTCCAGCCTGGAGGGCAGAACTCTCCTAGCATAATTAAGCCTGACCTTGTAGCCCTCCCTAAGTAGCTAATGGGCTGTGGGAGGTGTTGCAAGTGTTTCCAAAACAAGAACATTCGTATACATGTTCATCTACCCTTGTTTTAATCAGCCTGTAAAATAAAGCATCGGCTTGCAGTCTAGGTCTTTTGTGTCCTCATCCAGACACGGGAGATCCACTGAGCCCCAGCTGTATTCTCTTGTCTGTCTTTTCTTCAATCTTTCACTGCCTCTCCTCAGGTTCACCCTTGGCCGTGCTGGCATGGTACACTTCTTCTTTTTTAATCCTCACATGAAGCTATTTTTTTCCATTGATTTTTAGAGTGGAAGGAAGGGAGCGAGGAGAAGAGAGAGACACATGAATGTGAGAGAGACTTACTGATTGGTTGCCTCCAGAAAATGTCCTGACCAAGGCCAGGGATTGGACCTGCAATGGAGGTATGTGCCCTTGACTGGTGATCAAACCCACAACCCTTCAGGCTGTGGTTTGATGTTCTAACAGCTGAGCCAAACCAGCCAGGGTGAGGAACCCTTCTTGGTACTGCTGTGTAACGATGAAAATTTTGGCTTCCTACTATGGTTCCATTGATACCATCCTGTCCAGTAGGCTGAGGCTTGGATCATTACAGCTTCTACTATGGCTTCCACTGACATGGTGTATCCAGGGGTGGCCCCACTACTACAGGGTGGTGATGAATGTTTTGACTCTCTATGAGGCTTCCTCAGAAACTCCCAATAGGGCAGGGATGCCTCATTTCCATTTTGTAGGTGTGGAAGTGCAGCTCCCCATGTGGTTTTTACTGTTTATATGAATGGTGGCTTGCAGAGATGAAAGTCCTGATTCCTTATTTAACCTTTTCTTCCACATCCTTGTGTGCATGTTTGGTGTAGGGGGCACCTTGTTATAGCCTATCAAGGGCTGAAGTCTAGCCTCTCTTCTTGGTCTTTGCTGATCTGAGTTAAATTGAGTGCCACTGCTTTATTCTGTGATGTTTTACTGGTATAGAGTAGTTATTTTCTAAAAGTTTCCTGCCTTGTTAGGTCACCCTTTAATCTTTTGGTTAAATAGTTTTGTTGGGGCTTTTTTGAGGGGTTTGTGATTGTTGGCATTTCTTGGTTGCTGGCTTTTCATTTCTACTGATACCTGGTAGTGATGAAAGTCCCACCTCCTTCCTTCTCTGACAACACCCCTGCAGTGGGTGCTGGCATGTTCCCTATGACCTGCAGAGGATGGAACTAGACCCTCCACTCAGACTTTGTTGAAGTTTTCTTCTGTGGTGTTTGACTGCAGTGAGCAGTTATCATATAAATGATTTCTGTGTTGATATGCTACCCTTTTCCTGGTGGTTGGTCTAAACAAACCAGGTTTTTGGTGTCAGTGTCTGACTCCTCTAACTTCAGCACAAGATGAATGAGGCCAAAAGAAATCCCAGGTAACTCACCATCACGTCATTCCTTGGGTTCCAAGGTCCCTAATTCATCTGCCCCTTCTCTTCATCATCAGAATCTTCTCTTTATTTCATGGATAATCTCCAGGGCTTTTGGTTGTGAATAAAAGAAACAACAGGGAAAGTGTGTCTGCTTCATCTTCCTGGAGGCCCTCAGGATCTGGTCACATTCTGAAGAGCAGTTGGCCAACTTGCTAATGGGCTGGGTGTGGGGTGTGAGGGAAAGAACAGGCAGTGATGGCCCTTTCTTATCCTTACCAACTGGCGGGATGAAGTTGCTATAATTAGAGATGGGGAAGGCTGACTTTAAAGAGGTAGTTTTGGGACATGTTAAGTTGAAGACACCATTTGAATATGGAATGTAAGTTTTTGGATCAAAATCTACTAACCTATTGGCAACTGTCTAAAAAGAGACATTTTATTTTTTATCTTACAAAATCACTAATGTCACAACAAAGTGGCTTACTTCATTTTTTTTACAAATTCAGTGGATTGATTGGAGCATATGTCAGCTCCTGTTGTGAGCAGTCACTGTGCAGGCCCACCTGCTGTACACATATTGGCCCCTTGGGTCTTGGTGACAGCACTGTGAGCTAGAGTTTATTGCCATCAGTTGAAAGCTGATGAAGCTGAGATTGTCTAGATGTCTCAACACAAAGATGGAGCTTTGCAGTGAGCTGTCTGCATTTCCATAATCACCTTCTTGATAACACTATAGGGGAAGTCGTTTCATGTACCTGACAAGCAATATATACTTTCAAACAAAGTCTACTTGTTAATTAGAGAAGAATTGGTAAGTCCTATTATTTTACTATTTAGTTTTGGTCTGATGAGTCAATATCATTTTTTATTTTACTATTTATTACTCTTTACAAACTAGTTTGGGGGTATAGAACTAAAATTAAAGTAACTTTTAAATATAGTTATTTAAAAATATGATAGATTTTAATAGTATTTTTCCTAGTACTCAAATTCATTGCTTCCAGTCTTGGAGTAGCCAACGCTATTATTCACATCAACAAAGCATTGGTTCAGTGTTGTTAAGGGGAGTGAAACATTTTATGGAAGTCAAAATGTTATGTATCCAGAGCAACAGCTGTTATCATGCAGTGGGGCTGGTATTTGCTGTAACACCTTAGGTTGAGTAGGTAAAAAGGTGTCCTGTCACTGCAAATAAATAAATAAAACCAAATCATGCTCCAGCGGGTGGCTCAGTTGGTTGGCACATCGTTCTGTGCACCAAAATGTTGCAGGTTTGCCCTAACCGGTTTGGCTCAGTGGCTAGAACATCGGCCTGGGGACTGAAAGGTCCCGGGTTCAATTCCAGTCAAGGGCATGTACCTTGGTTGCGGGCACATCCCCAGTAGGGGGCGTGCAGGAGGCAGCTGATCGATGTTTCTCTCTCATCGATGTTTCTAACTCTCTATCCCTCTCCCTTCCTCTCTGTAAAAAATCAATAAAATTTTTTAAAAAAATGTTGCAGGTTCAATTCTGGACAGGACACGTACGGAGGGTGCAGATTTGAGCCCAGTTGAAGCATGTATGGGCAGTAACTGATCGATGTTCTCTCTCACATGGATGTTCCTCTCTCTCTAAAAACCAATAAAACATATTCTCAGGTGAGGATTAAAACAACAACAAAAACCATAAGCCCCTTGACCATGTACCGAGTGGCTACGGGAATGCTGTGTTTGATCTTTCCAGTGACTCTCTCCTTAAAATGGGCGGTGGTAGAAGGCTGCTCCTTGGAGCAGAGACCCGGAAGTTCCATTCACTCTCAGAGGGAAATATCGCCCTCCACTTGCTGGGACTCTCACCAGGAGACCTCACAGTAGTGCCTTCTGGGACTTGTGGTTCTCCCTGTGTGTCAAGAAACAAGCAGAGCCTTAGGAAGACTGTTTACATGACTCACTTCCAAAGAACAGCAAATCGCTGGCAGGTCAGTGGGACCTCAGGGCTGCCAGGAGGCATTTCTACCTATTTTTTCAGACTGATTCCTGGACGAGACCAAGTTCATGGAAGGGCCCAGGAAGGCTTTAGGTACTGTACTTGGTGAATACTGACTTTGAACAGCAAGGATCATGTTTCCTGCAAAGCGGAAAATGATGACTCTCAATCTGTGTGAATAAGCAAAGTGAAAACGTTTGTTCTGGAATAAAGGAGGCATGCTTGCCCTGCCAGAGACGCCAGCTGTGTCCCAGCAGTCTTGTCTGTCCCCACGAGACACTCCTCTTACGTGGGCTGAGCTAGCACTCCTTGCACGCGGGATTCACACCCACGTGACACAGGAGCTTGCCGAGCATTCTTCAAGGCAGTCGCTGCCAGGGACAGGCCATTCCTTGCTGGTGCGGCCCTCTCGCCCCAGCAGCTGATTGTTACTGTCATTGTAGTACCTTCATTTTCTTGCTAGAAACGTGTTTGGTTCCTTTTTTTTATTATTCCAATTCTTTGATAAGGTTTCTTTGACCATTTCATTGCCCCACAAGGCAGGGCAGTTACTGTGAAGAACCGTCAGATTATTTTGGTGGCTTTACCTCATAGTATTTTAGCCCTTTAAAAATATATTAGGAAATATAAACTTCTATAAGAAAAAATGGAATATGTGTTTTTCTGCTTTCTATTTGTATTCTTTCTCACTGAAATACCTCTTCCCCCCACCCTCAAAAAAAAAACAACCCAGACTGCAAACATGTTGCCAATGGTTTGAATATTGATAGATTGAAGCTCCATGTGGATATAAAGCCAATACTATTTTCAGTTACTGTGATTCATTATTTATAGGAAAGTTTCCTACAGCGTGGGTGAATTGTTCCAATGGAAACGACCTTCGAGGACCGCCATGATCTTCCCCCTCTGGCCACTTCCTCTAACACTGACGCTTTCCCGCTGCCTGCTGCCCCCACATGCCACTGCCCTCCATGGTTTCCCTGCTGTGCTTTCTCCTCTCTGCCCCATTTCCTACATTTCTCGTCTCCCTTTTAAGAATCACCTCCCCAGGAAGCTGTTAGTAGTATGCCAAGACTGGGTCAAGTACCCTTTCTCTGTTCTTGGGTAATATACATAGTTTCCCCTTGCACTTGGCATAGCTACAGTCATCTGATTGTGTATTTATTCCTCTCCTGTTAGACTGCTGATGGCGCACATTTTACTTTTCTGTGTCATATTAACAATAAGCACGTACCTAGCACAGTGCCTGCCATAAGGTAGACTGTTTTCCAATCAGTCACAAATTTGAATATAGGTGGATGAAAGAGTGGAATTCAATTTAGTTGTCAATCATTCTTTTGTTGGCTGTTTTATGATAAGCAGAGGGGGAAATACCAAATCATTCTAGCCATGGAATTTCTAAACTAACTCTTCGGAGGCAGAAATGGTAGAACCTACTTTTGGTCCTGTCCCTTGAGAAGGAATGCAACCTGGATGCAGGTTGCTATAAAACAGCATAAAATCCCCTGAAAAAAAGTGGTTTCTAGGGTGTTAGAAACTTACAGAGACAAATCCTGGTAAAAATGAAGACTCACAACAGAATACTGACAGCTCAGTGAGCAAGACTTTGCAATGTTTGTTTTCAATTGTGTCTAAAAAAGCCGTGGTGAGCAGGTTTAAATCTGCTGTTGAAGAAGCATCAGCTAAAGTGTCCTCCAAATGTCCTTTCCACTGGTTGATATGAAGGATTACCGGGCTCCTCAGGGACCGATAAGACTTTTTTACAGGGAACCGGTGGATGGGGAAATGTGCTCCCCTGTGCTGGCATTCAGGAGCGTGGACAGGCCTCAGCACTCTGCCTCGGTATCTTGGTGACAGTGTCTCATCACTGATTCCTCCGTTCTTCTAAGCACCTGCTTTTCCCTCGTAGGGAGGAAGTGCTAAAGGCTCTCCAACTGTTACAGTAGTTGCATGAGTCAAGATCATGATGCATTTCTGTTTTGAATGAATTAGCTTCATTCTGTTCCATTAATGATTAACTATTAACTAATAGCTATTAACTATTCACTATTCCACCGACTTTGGTTGGACACCTCGAGATTCCAGTAGGAGCTGAGTGACACGTTACTGATTAACTCACATTTTATTGAGCATGGAATTTCCCCTGGGTTAGACAGATGAGTAAGACTGAGTGTTTGCCTTAAGGAACTCATAGTTAAGAAGTGAGGTGGGGAGGAAAGGAAGGCAGTACAGAATGCTAGTCCCGCGGCTGGCGTGTGTCAGGAACACTGAGTCGGAGACCAGATGTTCTGCTCAGTGCTGACCTGTGTTAACTTTTGAGCCTCTTTGCAGCACTATACAACAGGTGTGATCACATTGAATGGAAGGTTAACGTGAGGCAGAGATAACTTACACAAGGTCACACACCTGGTGAGAGGTGTTCTAGCTCTTGAGTCTATATTCCTACTGATTCCACACTCTGCTGCCTCTCGGTGGAGATGGCGGGGTAGCTGCACTATGTCCCCTCAGGGAGGTGTCACTGGACATTGAAGGGCAAGTGAGAGGCTGTTTATTGCAGCCGGAAAGAGCATCACACATGGCCAGAAGCACGGTGACAGCATTTCCCAGCAGCAACTCTCAGAGTCCGTACGCATTTTTGGAGGATGAGGCAGGAGCAGCCAGGGGGAGGGTGTGAGCCTAGAACACTTAGATGGAGCAGCGACAATTTATTTGAAAGCACAGCAAACACAGACACTCCAGGTGTCTGAGGCTGAGCGCAGAGAGCCCTGAGTTCAAGTTTTACCTTGCCATTTCCTGGCTCTATTTAATGTTTGAATTTCATCTAACTTCTCGGAGCCTCATTTGTAACATACACACCAGGGAATGCCGTGATGACAGAGGGAGATGCCCTGTAAAGGCTGGGCCACCACATAGGTACAGCACTTCTCCATGAAACCAGGAGCTCCATGGAGGCTGGGCTGCCGTGCATCTCAGCCGACCACACAGCCCGCTCTCCTGGAGGCTCCAACAACACGGTTGCTGGCCCTCAGAGATTCTCACTCAGATGTCTGGTTTGGAACCCTGATTTGGGAATGGTGTTAAAGCCCACCAAGTGGCTCTGACGCCGAGGCAGGGGTTGGAGCCCCCAGCCCAGGCAGCAGGCCTCGGGAGGACCTGGGAGCTGGAGGGTAAGCCCTGGGGACTCACCTTGCCCTGTGCCAGGATCTGAGCAGCTCTGTACACAACAGCTCTGTAAGGAAGGGAGGGCGTTTCCCTTTGCCTTCTCAGATTCAGTGACTGGGGCCCTGCAATTGTTACAAATTGTTACAAATACCTAGGGAGGAAGCACTTAGGTCTGAGATTTTTTTATAGCTTTTTAACAAAAAATAATAAATATGGAGATGTGACAAGACAAAGGGAAAAGAGTTAGATCTGGGGCAGTAAACTTTGAGAAGGTGACTAGGGAGTATATGGGGAAGTGAATGCATGAGAAGGGCTCTTGTATAAGGAATATTATATAAGGCTATCGTATAAGGGCTAGCATATGAGGGCTATTGTATAAGAGCTATAATATAAGGGATATTGTATACGGGCTACTGTATAAGGGCTAGCATATAAGGGCTATCATATAAGGGCTGTCATGTAAGGGCTATTGTATAAGGGCTATTGTATAAGGGCTATTGTATAAGGCCTAGCATATAAGGGCTATATATAAGGGCTATTGTATAAGGGCTATGTGCAGACCCTTTTAGTGCTGTCTGTCTCCTCATGCCAAGTGTCCCAGGAAGAGGGAACGTATGGCAGTTCTCATTTCTCTGAAGTTCCTGCTTGTGGTTAGCAAAGAAAAACTCCTAGACGGTTTTCTTCTACACATGTTGATTCTCAGTTGCTCTAATTATTTTTAGAGCAGATTAAAGGATTCTTATGCCAGAGTGGCGTGCTGGGAGGGCATATTCTGCGCCTCACTCCCAGACCTCCCGCCTCAAGACTGCGACCTTGAGGATGTAGCACTGCCTGCTGCTGTGCAGCGCATCCCCACCCGCCACTCCTGGGGGGCAGCCACTGCTCTTCCACCCCCTTTGCCCAGGTGCCTGAGGCACCTGGCAGGCCTCCCTCCTCGCTCCAACTCTGACAGGTGGGCAAAGGAGGTCTGACTGTCTTTCCTCCCACACCTGGGGAGCTCTCACCCTGTAAAGAAACCCCTCTCCACTTTAGGGACCGCCCAAGGTCACAGCCTGTGGAAAGGTGAAGGCTGCCCTGCCCGCCTTCTCACTGTCACTTCCCCGCTGACAGTGTTCACTGCTGAGGGGTGACTAGCCTCTGTCCTGCCCCCTTCCTCACTCTTTCCTCTCGGGAAAGACTGTGCAGGGACTGTGCAGGGCCCATGGCTTGGCAGGTCCCCAGTAACGGAGCTGGGACACGGGCATGCCCACACCCAGTCTTCCCTCTGCTTTGGGTGGGCATCGTCATACTTTTAGACCAGGGAGCACTGCCAAGGCCAGCTGTGGGGCAGGGCAGGGCCAGTCAGTGTGTGTGTGCGCGGTGCCGGGGAGAGGAGGGCGAGGATTTGTGCCGTGGTGCCTGAGCAGTGAGCGCAGGTTATTAGCTTCATGAGCCAGCTGGTGAGCTGTCTGAGGCAGGACACAGGCATTGCAGAATGAGTAGCATCAGTGCATCTTTAAACTGCAAATATATTTACACTAGAGGCCCGTGCACAAATTTTGCACGAATTCTTGCATGGGTGGAGTGCAGCCAGCTGGCTCTATGGGGCCTATTGAAGTCAGGGGGAGTGGCTGCCCGCGTTGGCTGGCTGGCCCCACCCCCTGGTTGAACTCCCAGTCGAGGGGACAATTTGCTATTAGCCTTTTATTATATAGGACTAGGGGCCCGGTGCACGAAATTCATGCACAGGGGGAGGGTGGAGGTCCCTCAGCCCAGCCTGCCCCCTCTCACAGTCTGGAACCCCTCAGTGGATGTCCTATGATGGCTCAAGTCTGCCAGGCGCCTTTTGTGTGTGTGTGTGTGTGTGTGTGTGTGTGTGTGTCGCCACTGGGGACCTGCCCCCAGCCGCATCTGAGGCTTGGAGCAGTCCTCCTGTGTGTGTCTACCTGATGGGGGCCTGCCGCCAGGCACACCATGGAGGCTTGGAGCAGGCACCCCCTCTATGTTGATCTCTCAGACTCTTGCCCTCCCCTGCATGTTGTTCTCTTTTTTGAGCTGTAGCCAGGGCTGGGTGCTGCCCGCCTCCCAAGCTTGCCTACTGCCCATCTCCCTACAGCCACCAGAAAGCAGGGAAAACGCCGCCTCATGGTCAGGCCAGCCTTTTCCTGCTCCCTGATCCCCGGAAGGGACCTGGGGAGCCGCCAAGCAGGCACCCAGCCCCCAAGATCTTGCTTTCCCGCTCCCCAGTGCCCTCCAAAGAACCTGGGGAGCCGCCAAGCAGGCCGCTGACTCTTTCCCACTCACCAGTCCCCTGCTGCCTTCTTTTCCCACTCCCCGGTGCCACCAAGAGGTTTGGGGAGCTGCCAAGCAGGACCCCGGCCCCTGCAGCCTTGCTTTCCTGCTCCCCAGTGCCCTGCAAAGTGCCTGGGCAGCCGCCAAGCAGGCTGAGACCCCCCGCCACCTTTTTCCTGCTCCCCGGTGCCCCTCCAAGGGCCTGGGCAGCTGCCAAGCAGACTGCCGACCCCCTGCCACCTCTTACCTGCTCCCTGGTGGCCCACAAAGGGCCTGAGGAGCTGCCAAGCAGGCCCTCAGCCCCCACTGCCTCTTTCCTGCTCCCCAGTGCCCAACAAAGAGCCTGGGGAGCCACCAAACAGGCCACCAACCCTGCCACCTCTTTCCCACTCATTGGTCCCGGGTCCTGTGCTGTTCCACCCTGCAGCTGCTCTGTGCACTTGGGAGGTCCCTCAGCCCGGCCTGTGCCCTCTCACAGTTTGGGACCCCTCTGGGGATATCCACCTGCTGGTGTGCCTGACCAGCCTGGGTGAGGAGCTGATGGCTATCTCCAGCCTGGCCAAGGCCCCCAGAAACATCCCTCACCCCATTGGGTTGTGGCCAGTGTGGGTGACAGGCTGATTGGCGCTTTCAGGCTTTAAGGCTACCCACAGCTCCCATTGACCCAATTTCCCAGCAAGGCTGGCTGGACGCAGGTGTCTGGGGTTTGTTTATCTTCTATAATTGATGCTGTTTCTTTAAGGTGGCCTAATAAGCCTCCTCTCTGCTTCACCTCTTGGCTTCTATAATGACACAATGTTATTCTTAGACTCAGGCTCAGCCTGCTGTTTCCTTCAGCTCCCGAGGATTCTATGGTTTATACATTGTTGCAAACATGTTGCAAACGTGTTTTGCTTTCAGGCAAGGATAAGCGAGCCAGCGTGCAGACAGTTTCCCTTTCACTCCTGCTGCAATGGAAGCTGCTGTTTACTTCGTGAGTGGCGGCCGCCATGTTGGCTGGGCTAATTTGCATACAGTCGCTCTGATTGGCTGTTGAGCATCCCGAAGAAACGGTCAATTTCAATATTACGCTTTTATTAGTTAAGATTTTATACCCACCCGGAATAATTTATCAAAAAACTCTGAATTTGGAATTGTGATCATTTGGGTTGACATGTTTACTTGACTCTGTGTGGAAGGCTTGTTGGGTAAACTATGATCTTATGAAACCAGGGATTCGTTAATATCCTAACAGAACAAACGGTTCACATGGCTGGGTCCTCAGCACCCAGGATAGCAATGCCTCTAGAGCTGTTTCTCTCCCTGCGATGCCGCTACAGCTCCAGGGCTGCTGCCATAGCTGCCTGACATGTCCCTGTGGGTGCTCGTCCGCCAGCCCATCCTCCATGCAGCCCGAGGGTGCTGTTCCGATGCAGACGAGGCTGTGGCTGACACTCCTTTGTGAGGGCTGACCTTCCGTACACCTGGAGGCCTGAGTGATACAGGTGTGGACAGAGGCCTTGACTACCTGTCTCACTTCCCCATTTCCTCTTCCCCTCACTGACCTGGGAACAGCTGCAGGCAGCCACTTCCTCTTTCCGGGTCCCTGGACTGGGATGCTGTCCTCTCTAGCCCAGCTCCGCCCTCCCAGCCCCAGGCCTGGCCTCTGCGTTGCAGTCTTGGGCTAAGGCTCCTATCCGTTCCTCCTCCAGGGCACCTGCCATCCAGGGTTAAATGGATGCTTTCCCTCACTGGACTGACTTCTGAGGGCCAGGCTGTGTGTATCTGACGTGGCAGTGTTTGTTCCTGGCACCCCTGGCAGCCAGAGAGACTGGAGCTTATCTGCTAAGTTAGGTGGCTTCAGGCGTCAGCAGTGCGCCCAATGCTCAAGCAAGCTGGCAGCGTGTCTACGTCCCTGGAGAGACACTAGTTGGAGTACTATCTGCACGCGAGTGGTTTGGAATGGAACTTATTCTCAAACAACCCACAGCTAAACTCCCGCTGCTTTTGCCACTGTCTACATTAGTGAGGTCTTAGTGTCTGCTTGTTTACTACATTCCTACTGGGAAAATAAATATGGTAGGGCTTTATTTTTCTAACCCTTTACATGCAACTAAGAACAGATGCCAATTCTGGCATTAGCTTTCCATCTTGGTCTGCACCCAGGCATAAAAGCACACACACTCATGAACCCATATTAATGTGCATAATTACTAGTCCACTCTATTTCATGGCCTTCACTGTCCTGAAGGTTTGGAGATTTTTAACTATCTGTATTTTATTGATTTCAGAGAGGAAGGGAGAGGGAAAGAGAGAGAGAAACATTACTGATGAGAGAGAATCATTAATCAACTGCTTCCTGCACACCCCCATATTGGGGATTGAGCCACAACCCGGGCATGTGCCCTGACAGGGGAATCAAACCATGATCTTCTGGTTTATAGGTCGTCACTCAACTGCTGAGCCACAAGAGCTGGGCTTGGATGATTTTTATGTTTCCTGCCTGAAAGATTTTTAATGGATTTCTCCCTACACTTCCTATTTATGCCTCTTTGGAATTTAACCTTTTAGATATACCCCAGATATGAGTTCCTTTGGTATATATTTGAATCTGATATTTGAATCTGCAATGAAGTTAATACTCTATACGTAATGCACTTTTTATAAAAAAAAAAAACCTGTGACATCAGGCCCTGGAGATGGCTCAATTGATTGGAGCATTGCCTCGCACACCGAAAAGTTGTGGGTTACATTCCTGTTGGGGCACATACCTAGGTTGTTGCTGGTTAGATCCCTGGTCAGGGTGTGTAAGGAGGCGACCAATCAATGTTTCTTTCTCCCATCCATATTTCACATTCTCTTTCACTCTCCTTCTCTCTTTAAAAAATCAATAAACATCTTTGAATGAGGATTAAAAAAACAAACAAAAAATGGAGACATCAGCAACATAGCTTTGCATTCTATATACACTCTTACTTAATAAATTAGGCCATCTCAATGACTTGATTTCTTTTTCTACTGAAGAAAAGCAACAGGATAGTCCTCAAGTAAAAACTAGAAAATACTTCATAGAAGTTAAATCTAAGCTAATAAAGGCATAATATTGAAATTAACCGTTTCTCTGGGACATGTAAGCCACACCCACCAGCCAATCAGAGCGGCTGTATGCAAATTAGCCCAGCCAAGATGGCAGAGGCCCCAGCCCCGGGAGAAGCAGTGTGTGGCACTGGGGTCCAGCAAGGTAGATGGAAGACCTCTGCCTTGGGGGAGCCAGGACGGGAGAAGCAACCGGGCCCGAGGAGGCAACCTGGTGGGGAGGAGCCAGCCGGCCTGTGGCTGCTGGTGGGAGGAGCAGGGCTGGCCAGTGATGGATTTCAGACGGCAGGGCAGCTAGGGGCAGGGGGAGCGAGCCAGCCCAGGCACCCCAGGCTGCCCTGAGGCCTGGAAGGAGATCCCATCGTGGGGGCACAGGCACTCACAGAGGCTGCCTCCCTGTGTGCTCTGTGCCCTGTGATGGACTCTAGGTGGCTGGGGCCTGGGAGTAGAGCAATCGCGTGTGCCTGCCCCTCCGGTAGGTTTCAGTCGGTTTCAGGCAAGGGCTGGGGCCTGGGAGTAGAGCAATGGCATGTGCCTGCCCCCGGTGGGCTCCAGGCCGTGGCTGGGGCCTGGGAGTAGAGCAATCGCCTGTGCCTGCCCCCGGTGGGTTCCAGGCTGTGCCTGGGGCCTGGGAGTAGAGCAATCTGGGGCAGGCAACCTCGGAGGCTCCTCCGCTGCCGGTTGCCGCCTGGATCCACACTGGGGCTTGCACTGGTGTGCGGGAGGCTCCTCCGGTGCAGGTTGTCGCCTAGATTCACATCAGGGACCTGCGCAAGGCCTGTGGGAGCTTCTGCCGCCCCTCACCAGCCTCAGAGGCAGGTCCCCTGCCTGGATCCCCCCCTGGGGCCTGCTTGGGGTTTGCGGAAGCTTCTGCAGCCCCATGAGGAGCCTCTGAGGAAGGTCCACCACTGATGTTCTCTTTGTTGTATGTGTATTTCCCATTGACCCCTTCCACCTCATATCCAACCCCCCCAGGCCTTTCCCCCTCTATGTCTATGTCCATAGGTTATCTCTTAACATTTCTGTTTCCTTTCCAGTCTCTAAATTTTATTTTCTAAGTTGTTTACTATGATTGTCTTATCTAATTTTCTCTTAGCACAATCTTTTTTTCCCTTTGTAGTACCATTATTCCCAAACACCCACCTAGCAAAACCATACCATTGATTACTGGGTAATGCTATCATTTAATTTCTTTCTTTTTATGCTCAGGTTACTGAAAGCTACTGAGAATGGTCGGAATATAGTTCAGGCAATCCAACTTTAGCTGGGTCATTTGTATTGCTGACCATCCTTTAATTTGTCTTTGTTGGTGTCATCAGATTGCTGACATAACAGATCAACTAAGCCTGATATTACTGATAAGTACCTCTAAGGAGAGATGGAGACTTCAACACTTATTCACATAGGAATGAGCAGAAGAGAAAAGGGGAATGCTATTTAAGCCATTATGAAGTATTCAATTTCTTTTTAAAAAAATTGCAAATAGCTGAGTGTGGATGACCATGAGAGTATAGAACCCCAGGAAGCTTCAGGCAAAAGGGGTTTGCCCTATTCAAAGACTCTTCTCTCTGGATCCTCACCAAATGTTCTCAACAAAAAACTGAAGAAAGCTTTCCTAAATGGTGAAAGTCTAGGAAAGAGTAGACATTGTAGTCAGAAAAAATTGTACACATCATCTGCACCTTTCTTGCCTATGGGCAAAAAGTCTTAATTTTCAGGGGGAATAAAAACACATATTATTGCCTCCAGGACCTAAGAAGATAATAGAAAGAATAACCTCTACCTCTGGCTGGGGAAAGGACACCATATTGAGTGTATTCCATTAGAGATACCCAACCACTATGAGGGGGTCAGGTTTATTGGGAAAGTCCCTCCTCCAAGACTGAGGACCCTGCTAAGCCTGAGACTGAACCATCACAACAGAGAGCCTCTTTGTCCCACTCCACCAAACAGGAAAGCATGAAGAAACAAGCAACAACATTTGACTACTAAGAGAGGGGCAAGGGCTTGGAGAAAACCCTCTCTGAGCAATAGGCACAAAAAGGTGGCCTAAGAGTGAAGGAGGCAATAAGAAAAACCCTCTGATAAACAGACTCCACCCTAAGAACAAGGTAATATTAGAAAAATTGGAAGCCTATAGTTCATTATAGGTAACTATCATAACAAACTATAAATCCAGTTCAACTCCTGATTAGATAGTTTCAAATCCCCATCCCCACTTCCTTCCGAGGCAGGACGGAACAAAGGACATGTTCATTTCACTTCCAGGAATAGATACACACACTATCTGTGTTTCAACCAACAATTTTCAGGAAGACACAATAACAAGGAGGAAGACAAAAAAGAAAAATCTGTCCATAGACAAAATCTAATCTAATGTGTACCAGGTGCATTAGCTCAGTGGTGGGAGCATGACGGGGGATACCCCTGCGGAGTCATGTGTGAGCATCCTCCACCCCGTGCGGAGCGTCCGGCACTGGTCTGCCACCTTGCTCCACCCTAGTGGCTTCTGTGGGGCATGTGCGAGGCTCTGCGCTGGGGGGCCTTTGGGGGGCCTTTGGGGGGCGTGTGCGAGCATCTGCCACCTGGCTCCACCCCGGTGTGTTTACTCAGCAGCAGGGCCCCCCTAGGGACCATGTACCAGCGTCCATCCCCCAGCCTGCCACCCGGCTCTGTGCCAGGTGTATCCTCTCAGCAGTGGGGGCCCACCAGGCATGTGCAACGGTGGGCCACCCGACAGAAAACGTCCATGCCTGCACTCACCAGCCCTCCCACCCCCCAGTGCACAAACCCTGAGGGGGCAGCCTGAAAACATCCCTCAACCCCTCACCCAGGCTGGCCAGGCACGCCAGCAGGTGGACATCCCCTGAGGGGTCCCAGACTGTGAGAGGGCACAGGCTGGGATGAGGGACCCCCCCTCCCCCGCCGAGTGCACAAATTTTTGTGCACTGGGTCCCTAGTATTTTAATAATATGAAATGAAATATTTACATGGAGTATATTGTTAGGAAATTTCAGCATACTCTGAGATGATGATTCTAGATATACTGGAATGAAATTACTAAGCAAATTGGTAAAAGTAATACTGTAAGGTTAAAAATTTACTCAAGAAAATAAACTGAGGACACTGGGAGGACCATTTTTATAGCATCTGTTGTTTGACTAATTACGAGTCATCCTCCTCAAAACACTTGTCAATCTATGGTCATTGGTGCCAATTCTACACCAACAGGAATCTCCAGTTTGGGGTGCTGTAAAGAAGGGAGCTTTATTCAGTGTAGAATAGCTCAATTTTGATACAGCACAGCTGTGAGGAAGTCCTGGAGCCAGATCTTCTCTCTCTAGACAGCTCTGCTCTGCTGAGGCATCTTTAGTGTTTCAGCTCAGTCAAGGAACCACACTCCTCAGTCTTAAGTGAAAAGGGAAAGTATACTCCAAGAGCCAGAGGGGAGGCAGTTTATATGGACTAAAGTTCTTGCTCTTGGTCCTTGATTGGTCTGTCCTCATGCAAATGAGGACTCCAAATCCTCAAGTTTGATTGGTCCAAGGCACTGGGTCAGCATAGAACCACTCTTATTGGCCAAGGTTGTGCAACTCTGATTGGATGGGGAAAGACTCAATCCTATTGGTTGAAATAGGATTGTAGGAAACCTTTATAAGGGCTGGCTCAGATGACAGAAACACAGGGAAGGCAGGCAGTTCAGTGTTGGGGAGCACAGGAGACTTGGCTGGAAAGTTTGTAAGGAGGACATTCCAAGAAAAGGGATGTGCCAAAGGTGGGGTCCCTAATTATTCCTTGACCTTTCCAAACAAGTCTGTATACATGCAGACTCCTGGAATCCTTGTGCTTAATCTTTGAGTGTCCTTGCTTAAAAGACATTGCAAACACATGTGGCCTCACAATATTACTTACCCTATTGATTGTATCTAAAAGTTTATCTAAAAGATAAAATTTATCTCAAAGTGCTGTTACAATAAAAGCCTAACAAGTCAGGCAATAGAGGCTTTCTGGTTCCTTTAGCCAGGCAGTCCTTTAGCCCTCTCTTTCACAGAAAATGTTGTGTCAGAGCAATCATGCATCCATCACTCAGGGTCTGCTGGTCAGCCCAGGCAGTTCAGCACAGGCTTTTCCATGAGGTGCATCTTGCCTGAGAGGCCTCTGTGCAGAAATGGCTGCTGGGCTCTGTTTTAAAAAATTTGAGCCCATTTAGCCGTCAGCAGCTCTTCCTGGTAGGTGCCTTGTTTCCCTCTGTGTTTACACACTTGACCAAGGAACACTTTGTTAAGTCAAGTCACCACCACTTTATCTAGAATCAACAGAAGTTAATTTCTTTGGAAATAGCCATTAATTCTTGCCTTCCACAGATTAAAATGAGACTTTTCTTTTTATTAATACAAACTGTGATGATATAGAGTTCATGTAAACCCACTTACACTATAAATCTTGCTTCATATTCTAATAGGAACTGATAGAAATTCAATATTGCTCAAGGTAAGCATTGACTTGTATTTAATAGCACAGACAGATTTTAGAGATGTTTTCACTTGGAACAGTCCAAATTTCAAAGAGAAAGCTTTTCTGATTTAATGGCTCATATAGCGAACAAGGAAACAGACTAAGTGGTCTCTGAGACACATTTAAGACCTAGGAGTCTTAAAAACATAAACCACCAAAACATCCTAACCAAACAAAAACATCCTTCCCACTGACATTTACAGTTCTATATATTAGTACTGCTGAAAGCTTGTTCCCATTCCAGATCCATGAGATTAGTAGATAGAGTTTTTTAAGTGCCAACTGCAGATATGTAATAATAACAGATACATAATAATAACAGCTATGTAATAATAGCAGCAAACATATTTGAAATCTTATTGCATGCTACTTTTTATATATTTCCTCAATCCTTACTATAAACTTAGGTGAAGAATATTATTTTCTATATTAGAGAACTGATGTCCATCAAAGTAAAAATTAGTAAGGGGAGAGGCTCCAATATCATATAATTCTCTTCATGTTGAAAATTCTCTGAAGGCCTCAGTTTTACTTCACTCAGTGAAAGGACTTTACTCAATTCCACATTCAATTCTGGAATCAAAGTGTGCCACATATGCAAACTAGGTGATATCATTAGCTAAGGAACAGGATGTTCCAAGACATTTTGAAATAGTCTTGAAGTTGAGCAACTTTGAATGCTGAAGCACAGGCAGGAAAGAAGAGCAAGCTGTTGGTGACCGCAATAAGGAATCTCACTTGGAAGCTATTTCTGTGTCTCCAGACAGCCAGATTCCCCTTTCCCTTAAACACAAATCCACTGCTCCTGCATTTTCCAGGGAATTCAGAAGGAAAAGCCAGGCTATTTTGTTAGAGCAAATGGAAGGACAGGAACAAGCATTGTCAGGAGTGACAGTATATCTGGGGACATTTATCCTGCTTTCTGTCTGGTTCTGTCTCAGTCTCCTCCAGGTGTTTTCTCTCTTTCTTATAGGCTCTCTGCTTCTCCCTGCAGAGAGGAATCCTGTTTTTTCTGTCGTCTCTGTAGCCTGATTCATAATTCCTCCCTCTTGCTTGCATGTGACCTTGGCTTCATGGTTCTGTTGGACCTGACTAGTTCAAGGTTACATACATGTATAAATGGCAAACACTATATTACTCTGATTCCAAATCCATATTTTTTTTCTGTGGTATGCTGACAGTGTATTTTTATATTTCAAAAGTCAATGTATTTTAAATAAATTAAGATGAGGAAAATAGTCTACTGTAATTATGCAGATATTCACCTTTTCTATTATTGCTTACTTCATTCTGGAAGTTTCAGGTAAACTCTGGTGCCATTTCCCTTCTAAAGAAATTCAGCCTAAAGAAATTCCTTTCACACAATTTTGGAGAGCAGGTCTGCTATGATAAATCCCATTTTCCTACTTGAGAAATGACTTTCTTTCACTTTCATCATTCAAAGGCGTTTTCACTAGAAGCAGACTTTTAGGTTGATAGGTCTTTTCTTCTGGCATCTTAAAGATGTCTTCTGGTTGCCACCCTTTCTTATGGGAAACTTTCGGTCCTTGGGACTGTTGGTACGTACATTTAATATTGGCATCTCCACCTCACCCCCAGTCTGGCTGCTTTCAAGACTTTTTCATTGTCCATGGTTTTTAGTAATTTTCTGATGTCTCTGGGCTGAGTTTTTGAATTTGTCCTCATTGGAATTTGTTGCGTTTCTTGAACCTGTTATTTTCCACCAAATTTGGAAAGTTTTAGGAATTCTTTTTTTGAATATTCTTTTTGCACTGACATCTTTTGCCTCTGCTTTAGGGACTCCATGACACAAATATGAGATCATTTGATATGGTCCCACAATTCTCTGAAACTCTAGTCACTTTTGTTTTTAATCTCTTTCCTTTCTGTTGTTCAGATTGGATAATTTATGTTGCTCATTCTTCAAGTTCACCTGCTCTTTTCTCTCTCATCTCCATTCAGACATTGAGCTTGCATGATGGATATTTAATTACAGATATTTTATTTTTCAATTCTAAAATTCAATTTAGTTATTTTTTCATAGACTCTATTTATATGCTAAGAATTTCTACCTTTTTGTTCATTTTAAGAGTGTTCGCTTTAGTTTATAGAAAGTGGTTCCAATAGCTATTTTAAAGTCTGTCCACTAATTCACACATCTGAAACTTTGGGTTGGCATCTGCTGATTGCTTCTTTCTTTGAGGATTGGTCAAATTTTTGTGGTTGTTAGTATGTCATGTAATTTTGGACTGTATCTTGGACTTTTGAAAATTACATTGTCAGACTAGGCATACTGTTAAAATTCTCTGGCAAATATTGATTTGTTGTTTGAATAGGCAATCGACCTGCATGGTCTGCTCATTTCTTCTATGATACTAGTTTCAATGTCAATTCAATTTTCAGTTATTTTTATGCTATATAAGTCAGAGGGTCATGTACCCTTCAGGGCTAGCTCTGGTACTTGGGTGATTTTATCACCCAAGAACTGTAATTCAGTTCTTAAAGCTTTGTTATACTTTTTTGGGCATTTTCCATATATGGGTTACTTGATTGTGAGCTCATTACTTGAGTAGGTTCAAACACAGACTTAGAGATTCTCATCTCAGTTCTCTTATGTCTGTGGGATTTCCCCCACATCTTCTGGCTTCTAGGACTCCCTTACCCAGTTATTTTGACAAGAAAGTCTGAGCTCTTTCCGAGTTTTGGCCTCTGTTACTGCGGCACAGTTTCATATAGTTACACCACAGTGCAAAGCAGGAGAGAAAAAAGAAAACATGCACCATGATACCCCCACTTTTTGCACAATAGATGTTAAATTCTTCTATCTGGAGGATTGAATCATCATTTGGGATCATAAATGTCCATGACTCCACTGGGGAAGTGTGCAGGCTTAATTTTGAGGCAGGACTGAAAGAACACAGGGAGATAAGATAAGTAGACATGGGCATTTTCCCTATACTTTAGCCTGTAGGGGTCCTTCATTCTGCTTCTATAAGCAGAATGATGACTTAACTAGGGTATTTTTTTTCCTGTTGCACCTTTTACAAAGTTCCCAACTTAGCTCACCTTCAGGCCAAGTTCAGAAAGAGAAAGAAAGGAAAAATTTGGGCAGCTACAGATTCGAGTTCCTTCCTTAATCCACTTGCTGTCGTTTGCTTTCTGGAGTCCTCAGCTAGGTCTTTGCCGTGATTGTCCAGTTTTAGTGTGCTCAGGGGAGGGGCAGAATGAGCTCCTTTCATTAATGTTTTTACCCTTCACATCTGCCACGGAACCTGCCATGTGATATGATGAGGCACATTAAGTGAATGAAAATCAACAACATTGGTTTTGAGGGAAATTTCACTTGTTATTCTTGCCTTCAAGACCGAGTTATTCACACAAAAATCCTAACCTTCTTTTCCCACTTAGTGGATGACTCCTCAAATTCCCATCTTCCCATGCATTTTTCTTTAAGATTCCAATTGATTGAGATACGTTTTTCTTTGCCAGGTGGGCTTGTTGAGAAAAAACATTTTTTGCTTCATTATAATGTTTTTATGTTTTCATAAAAATTATAATTTTAGTGTGATTCACAGAGCTCTCCCTTGTTTACACCAAAAGGAATTTATTTTTGTGTTTTTGTCTTTGGGAAGTGATACATTTGTTTAATAGATTATAATTATTCTTTTCAAAATTGATCATTAGGATCCCTCTTTATTTGATTACTATGAACATATTACCAAAACCACAATCTATTTTCTATCAGCTGTATCCATTAATTCAACCTTGCTGCTCCTTAAATAAAAGATCAGTATAATTTATCATTTTGAACCTTTTAAAGAACAAAGGTTGATAGAAAGTAATAAATCTTAGATATATCCAATTTAAAATCTCAATTTGTTTACAAAAGTTTTCCTTTTGACTTTGCTTGTTGTTTTTATTATAAAAATTATCTTAGCAAGAAGTAACTGGCGGTGTTTATACATGAGAATTCCTTTCATGTCTTTTGTACATTTGTTCTGAAGCACTGATAGGTGACCCACTGGGTACTCACTCATGAGAACTCTTAGAACTGAGGGTGTTCCCACTTCTAAAGCAGAACACCTGGTTAGGAAACTGAGCTCCCCAAGTCTACTAAGCATGTGTGTGGTGCACAGCCTGAGTAGGAGTTGAGTTAAGGCTGACTTTACTGACGACAATATCACCTGGTAAGATTTCCACTTAAAGAGAAGCCAGGACCCACAGCCTGGGCCCCACCTGGCAGTGCTATGGCTGCAATTAGATGCAAAAAAATGAGGAGGCAGGAAACTCGCTGTGTCACATTCTGTGCGTTCACAGTCTGTGTTTTTCTTTTCTCCTTTTCTCCTGGGATCTTCAGTTTACCGTGGTTTCTGGGCTGTCCTCATGCTCCTGGGGGTAGTTGCTGTCGTGACTGCGAGTTTCCTGATCATCTGTGCAGCCCCCTTCGCCAGCCACATCCTCTATAAGGCCGGCGGGAGCTCATATATTGCTGCAGGTATGTAAGTGCTATGGGTATGCTTTCTAGCCCTGGGTTTTCTCTGTATTATACATATATTGGCCATTTATAGTTTCAGGTATCAGGCTTCCAGTAGTAGGAATGCAATTATATTCATGTGTAAACTTTCTAAGTGCTACCTGTGCCTCAGATACTTTTCTAGGGACTTGGCATTTTCCATGTGCGAACACAGCCAATCAGCACTACTGTCTTGGCTCATTGTGTCCACATTACATGAAAGAGGACAGTCAAGGGGAATCTGTGTTCTGAGAGCCTTTGAACATATTTGCCCTATCGGTTCCCTGTCTCTGTAACCTCAGGACACAGGTGAAGTCCTCTGTGTGCTCTGACAAGGGCAGCTGCATGATGATGCTCTCATGCCCGATCGCTGCAGGATAAAAGCATCGCCTACCATGCCCGCATTCGGTTTCCTCAGTGTGATCTGTGCGCATTATCTAAACAACCCTCCTCACTACAGAACCTACAGGTATTTTAGTCAGCTTTCCGACTAGTCTTTCTAATTACTACCAAAATGATCATAGTGCAAATAAAAAATAACTGAATAGGCAAGTCTTGTGAATTTTAAGCCCCTTTCATTTAATTAGGAAGTAAAAGCCAGAACACTAACTTGAAAACATGAGCTCAAGGTTGTTTGTGAAGATGACAATTCTAGAAAATTCAGCCAATGTCAGTGTGACTTAGACTGAGCTTTATGTGACTATGCTACACTGTCACATTAGACCAGAGGATAGAGTGTTTCTACAAGAGAAGGCAGTGACAGCGAAGGGAAGGAATAGGAGGAGAGCTTGTCATCTTTATTTATCTTCATGGCAAAGGCAGTGCAGGAGGCTGGCCATGATTTAATCGATGGCAGTTATCGAATAGCTTCTTTGAGCGCATTTTACATAATACTATGCTAATTCTGCAGAGGGAATAAACAGAATGGTCAGATATGGATCCTCTGCTCCAGGAGCTCCAAACAAACTCTCTGAGATCAAGAGCCTGTTTAACTTGTTTCATTTCAACTCTCTTCTTCACTGACTTTTAAGGGCCTGTATCAAGGGCACAGATTTTCCCATTTAATCTAAGATATAATTAAGATAAAAGTCACATATTATAAAATTTGCCATTTTAAAGTGTTTCAATACATTTACAGAGTAATTCAGATATCATCAGAATCTGATTCTGGGATATTTTCATTAGCCCACAAAGAAACCTCATCCTCTCCTCTCCTCCCCCAAACCCCCAGGACCACTAATCGACTTTCTGTGTCTATAGGTGGCCTTTTCTGAACATTTCATATAAGTGGAGTCACAATATGTGGTCTTTTGTATCTGGCATGTCATTTCCCTGCTTTAATTCATAATCCCTTAAGACCAAGCTTTTTATAACTTGGGATCTTCTTTACTACATGTTTTTTTCTCTCCCAACCACATTCTACCCTCATTTCACTCAAAGGTCTAGTTAAGTTACACATGTTCCCTGGTCTTCCCAGAAATAACAGCTCCCTGCTAAAATATGTAAATATTTGTTTCATTTCTTTATTTTCTTTTTGAATCTTTCTCAATAAAGGTTATGTATAATATAAGTAGTTTAGTACTAACACATGGGCAGCACAATTTGTTTACTTATTAATTTTTAAAAAATATATTTTTATTGATTTCAGAGAGGAAGGGAGAGGGAGAGAGAGAATCATTGATCAGCTGCCTCCTGCACACCCCCTACATGGGATAGAACCCACAATCCGGGCATGTACCCTTGACAGGAATCAAACCCAGGACCCTTCAGTCTGTAGGCTGATGCTCTATCCACTAAGCACAATTGATTTAAACACAGAAATGTTCTGGTCTTGAGTCTGGTCTTAGGGAATTGTGTGTGTGTGTGTGTTAGTGCTTTTGAAAACAATTCAGCCATTTGATAATTGTGTGAAAAAGTAGTATAACCAACTGGACTTTTCAGGGTGATCACTTCATAAGGTGTGTAACTGTGGAATCACTATATTATACATCTGAAACTAATAAATACTGTGTACCAACTAGACTTTAATACAACTTTTAAAAAAGAATTACAATTGGCCAGGAACCCTGCAGAGGCATGATATGTATTCATGTTCCTGTGACAAGTGTATTTTCGTTTTCAGTGAGCCTTTTGTTGCATGTGGGTATGGGGCTGAGATCCTCCCTGCTCAGGTCTTCATGCAAAGACCCCGGAGTCTAGAGGTGTTCTGGGAGTTCATTCTGCAGCCACCGAACTGCAGTTACGAGGGCACTTCCTTTAAGAACTTCACTTCCTTCCTGGCCCAGTTCCTTGTTGTTTATGTAGGACTGCTGGCTTCCCAAGAGCAGGGGGAGGCCTTTTGCTGGATGAGGTGCAATATCACTGTCCATCTTACCAGTTCAGGCAGGAAAATGGGGTACTCGGGAGCAACTAAAGTTCACTTTATGGTTGCAATTTCCATCTACAGAACACAAACATTTAAACAGCTGCGGGCCAGTAAGTCATCCTTAAACTTGCGTAATTACTGACAGAAGAATTTTTAAAATATTTCAATTCTCTGTTATTACCATTCCCAGATAATATGAAAGTCAACTTATTTTTTTCTCAAAGTTGAAGATGGAAATTCACATGCTATGTTATACAAAGATGAAGAAAATATGAAATAATCACTAGGATTGTTGCTTAGCCAAATTTTTTCTGTACCACATTTGATACCTAACCATGCGTATAGTCATTTACTGCGGTAAGTAAATTTATAATGCTTCTCTTGGTCAGATTTTACATTTTATTTATTTATTTATTTATTTATTTATTTATTCTTTTCTTTTTTTAAATATATATATTTTATTGATTTCTTATAGAGAGGAAAGGAGAGGGATAGAGAGTTAGAAACATCAATGAGAGAGAAGCATCAATCAGCTGCCTCCTGCACACCCACTACTGGAGATATGCCTATAACCAAGGTACATGCTCCTGACCAGAATCAAACCTGGGACCCTTCAGTCTGCAGGCCGATGCTCTATCCATTGAGCCACACCAGTTAGGGCCAGATTTTACATTTTAGAAAGGAAGAGGTTTCATTCCATGGATCTAGTATTCCAAAATCTCTTTAGTTTTAGGCCTCGCTTTGTCATTCCCAGCCTAGCCAAGTCTCCCAGGCTGCCTGGTGTCACCCGATGTCCTCGGACAGGCAGAGAGGAACAGGTGCAGCTTGGAACGGGTTGCTGTGGCTGCCTTGTCAATGCCACGACAGGATTGGACATGCTCTTTATTTGGACAGATGTCCTCAGGAGAGGGCAGAACCAGCATCCAGATGGCACTGCTGGGTGTGCACACACAGGACGGCTCTTTGGCATCAGCAAGAAGGTTGTGGGGGCATTCCACATGCGGCTGGACATGGTGCTACAGCAGCTGGTGTGAGGGGTGCGTCCATGGCATTCTTTTTGCTCTGGAAACAGGCTCAGAGCAAGGCTTTGAGGGCGTGGGCTGCCACACCCTGCAGTGGTGAGAAAGTAGTTTGTGCTCCAAGGGAACAGGAAGTCATTCTGACTCAGAAGCAAATTCCATTTGTGGTTTGTCTCCTTTTTCTTTCAAAAGCCCCCTGGGTTGGTAGCAGCTCATCAGTGAACACTTTCACCTGCATGAGGTGAGATAGAGGTGATGGAAGATACACGCCCCCGCCCTAGAGGAAGGCTCTCAGAAGCCCAGGGCCCTGTCACCCCCTTTCCCTTTCCTATGGCTGAGAAAGCACAGCTCAGAGGTGCCCAACCTCCTCCAGGTAAGGAGAGACCTGGCTGCAGGATCCTGCATGTGGGGACGCCTGAGAGCAGGAAGGGTGAGGAGAGAAAGGCGGAGGCCCGGGTGGAGGCCTGAGGCCAGGGCAGCGCTCCCACTTGACGCCGCCTCCCCACACCTGCCTACCTGCCCTCTCCTCCCTCAGTGAGATGGTCATACAGGCCCCCACCCGCCCTCTCCTCTCTCAGTGAGATGGTCATACAGGCCCCCACCTGCCCTCTCCTCTCTCAGTGAGATGGTCATACAGGCCCCCACCTGCCCTCTCCTCTCTCAGTGAGATGGTCATACAGGGCCCCACCTGCCCTCTCTTCTCTTAGTGAGATGGGTATACATAGACACCCTGCTGGCAGCCCAGGGGCAGGTGAGGGCAATAGGCTTGAGGCCAGGGTTTCTGGCCACGATTGTGTGTGAAGGAGTTTTCCTGAGAAATCCCAAGCATAGCTTTCCAATCTTATCTAATAAGGAGGGAATATGCAAATTGACCATCATGCTATAACAGTCAAGATGGCTGAGCCCACATTGGAAGCCGGGTTCCCATAATGAGCCTTACTGAGCATCAGCGGGGACCTGAGGCTGCATGGCCCTGTGCTGGGGCAGGAGACCTGAGGCTGTGCCCCCCACTAGGGGCTTGACAGGGGACCTCAGGCCATGCCCCCCACCCTGGTGCCAGGCTGGAGGACCTCAGGCTGTTCCCCTGCCTGGCAGGGCTTGATGGGGGACCTCAGGCCATACCTCTCAATGCAGTGCCAGGCCAGGGGACCTGAGGCCCCACCCCCTGCCTGGAAGGGCTTGACAGAGGACCTCAGACTGTGCCCCCTGCCCAGGTGCCAGGCCAGAAGACTTGAGGCTGCAGCCCCCACCATTCAGGACTTGACAGGGTACCTCAGGCTGCGACCTCTGCCCCAGCACTGTGCCAGGTGATCTGAGGCCTCACCACCCACCTAGTGGGGCTTGATGGGGTGGAGTCAGCGATACCTGGATCTAGCCCATTGGGGGTGGGGCCAGCCAGGCCTGGGTCTCGTGTGATTTCGAGGCACATGTGGGTGGGTGGGGACTTGACTCTGGGTTCCATGGTGCACCCCAGACTCTGACAGGAGGAAGGTTTTCATATATGTTTTACTAATTTTCTTTTATCTCTGACACTTCTATTATAGAGAAAGGGCAGATAGCAATATTAAAATATTTCCTCTAATTAATCGCCTTTTAATATGCACGAATTTCGTGCACTGGTTCACTAGTAGGAACAGAATATTCACTGGAGCCTAGGGCTGAACATTGTATTCATAGCTCTGGCTCCTTGGAGGTGTGAGTTGGGAAGAAAAGGTGATGGATAAGTGCTCTGGGTGCTCATATGTCAGTAGATGCACTTCTCACAATACAATCTCCCACTGAGTGGCCTGTTGAGTGGTGGGGAAGGGGTTGTGCTGCTCGGTCACCCCCCCACTCAGCCCACTCCCAGGTGCCCGGAGCTGGCCCCTCTTGGGATGGGAACTGGCCTGCTATGCCAGCACTCCATGCCCCCAGCTGTCACACCTAGAGATTTGTTCTGGAAAGTTAATATCTAATCTAATACTAGAGTAATATGTAAATTGACCCTCACTCCGTTACACCCACAAGTCACGCCCACAAGCCATGCTCAGCAACCAATTAGGAACAAATATGCAAATTTACTCAACTAAGATGGCCGCAGCCACAGAGCTGGAGTTGCCCCAGGCGATGGAGGAAGCCAGGGCCCTGCAGGCTCTGAGCTCTACTCAAGGCTATAAAGTTTCAATTATAGAAGATAAACAACCCCAGATACCTGTCTTGGACTGGGATCTTGGGTTACCAGAGGCAACCCAGGCTTCGAGCGGGGGAACCAAGGCAACAAAGTTTCATTTATAGAAATTAAATAAATCCCAGATACCTGCTTTCAGTCAGGCACCCCTGTAGGGACCTGAACACTGAAGGTGCTGTGGGCAGCCTGAAACAGCCCTCTGCCCCTCACCCAGGCTGGCCAGGCACCCCAGTAGGGACCCAAACCCTGAAGGGGCTGTGGGCAGCCTGAAAAGGCCATCAGCCCCTCACCCAGGCTGGCCAGGTATGCCAGCAGGTGGACATCCCCTGAGGGCCCCCAGGCTGTGAGAGGCACAGGCCGGGCTGAGAGACGCCCCCCTCCCTCTCCGAGTGCACAAATTTTTGGGCTTCCTCCATTGCCTGGGGCAACTCCAGCTCTGTGGCCGCCACCATCTTAGTTGAGTTAATTTGCACATTTGTTCCTGATTGGTTGGTGGGCATGGCTTGTGGGTGTAATGGAGTGAGGTCAATTTGCATATTACTCTTTTATTAGATTAGATATTCTATTATAATATATATTATATATTATATTATATTATATTATATTATATTATATTATATTATATTAGAATATCTTATCTAATAAAAGAGTAATATTGAAATTGACCATTTCTTCAGGATGCCTAAGCCATGCCCACCAGCCAATCAGAGTGGCTGTATGCAAATTAACCCAGCCAAGGTGGAGGCCTGCACTCACAGAACTGAGTAAACAGGCAGCTTCCATTGCAGCAAGAGTAAAACTGTTTGCCAGCTGGCTGGGCTTCTCCCAGCTCCAGGCAACAACACATTTGCAACATTGTCTCAATTATAGAAGCCTCGAGCTGAAGCAAACAGCAGTCCTGGCTACGACTACTAAGGAAACATTGTCTCAATTATAGAAGCCACGAGCTGAAGCAGACAGGAGGCTTCGTTACCTGCCTAGGCTCGGCTTAAAGGAACAGTGTATCAATTATAGAAGATAAACCCCAGGAACCTGCTTCCAGCCAGCCTTGCTAGGACATTGGGTCAATGGGAGCTGTGGGCAGCCTGAAATCCTGAAAACACCCCTCAGCCTGTCACTCATGCTAGCCACACCCCAATGGGGTGAGGGACCCCACTGGGGGCTTGGCCAGCCTGCAGACAGCCATCAGCCTCTCACCCAGGCTTGCCAGGTACCCCAGTAGGGACCCAATCTAGAAGGGACTGTGGGCAGCCTGAGAGCGCCCCTCAGCTCCTTACCCAGGCTGGCCAGGTACCCCAGTAGGGACCCCAAACTTGAAGGGACTGTGGGCAGCCTGAAAGCCTGCAAATGGCCCTCAGCCCCTCACCCAGGCTGGCCACACCGCCATGGGGTCAGGGTACCCACTGGGGGGCTTGGCCAGCCTGCAAACAGTCATCAGCCCCTCACTGAGGCTGGCCAGGCATGCCAGCAGGTGGACATTTCCAGCGGGGTCCCAGACTGCAAGAGGGCACAGGCCAGGCTGAGGGACCTCCTGAGTGCACAAATTTTTGTGCACCAGGCCCCTAGTTCTATTATAATGTGGACAGACCCTCATTCAGATTTTTATGGGGAATTTTAATGTCCTGTACCTGACATTTTACATAAATATAAGTGCAGAATAAGTCACCCTTGGTTCATATTAAAGAGAAAGGAGCTGTGAAGGATTTTTATTCACAGAAATATTTTATTTTTTATTTTAAAGCATATTTTAATGATTTTTATGGAGAGGAAGGGAGAGGGATAGAGACTTAGAAACATGGATCAGCTGCCTCCTGCCTACTGGGGATCAAGTCTGCAACCAAGGTACATGCCCTTGGCCGGAATCTTTCAGTTCACAGGCCAATGCTCTATTCATTGAGCCAAACCAGTCAGGACTTCACAGAAATATTTTAAAGCCCTGTTACCTTTTTATTCAGATGCCTCCTTGCAGGTTTTTTTTCCCTCACAACACTCTCAGTTGAAATGTGTGTAACAGACTGCTGGACGCAGATGTGTCCTACTGGGTTCCCGTAGGGTGCGTGTGGGGAGGTGGAGGTCCTGGGCAAGGCTGTGGAAGGGACAGGCAGGTCTAGGAGTCTCAGCATCTTAGCCCTGATGAAGGCTTCGGCAGGGAGGGTGTGCCATGAGGAAGAGGAGCTGGTTCCCAGAGAGGAGAGCCCCGGGAGGTGCCCTGGGTTAGGGCCCAGCTCCTGCCCTGGGAGTCCGACGAGTGAAAGGCCAGCTCAGGAACAGCTGTGGGAAACTTTTCTGGAAAAAGTTGAGTTTCCAACTTGAATAAATATTCCCTACCTCCTTTTAAAATGTGTCTGCGCCGTCCTCCTGAGAGCCAGAGCGACAGGCCTGGCGAGTGAATCTTTTCCTTTCTTGCCATGTTATGAGGCATAATTCATCTCACCCTGAGAGGGCGTCTCAGATGTGTAAGGAGAGATTCTTTCTGGCTATAAATAGGACCTCTGGTTTGGGATTAGGTTTGTCATGGTGAAAAGGCAGAATGAGTGTCCACTTGCTCCCTTTTCTTTTTACAAAGTATGTGTATCATTAACACCTGTTTACTCAGTACTGTAAGGGAGTTCATTTCTCTGTAAATATTCTTTTTCATTCCACACCCTTCCCCCAAATAGTCACTTTGCTCAGACAAACAAACAATTAGTGAGTGGCTAAAGCATGTTTGTTTCTTTATGAATTTTTGTTATGCTTTTCTGAGAACTTTTTTTTCTTTACACTTTTTTTTCTTGTGTAGAAAGAGAAACACATAGGAACAGATCCAACTGCATGATCAGGCCAACATGCACTGAGTCCTGGGAGGAGTGACGACTGCCCTCACAGGGCTGCTGGGGAGGGCAGGAGGCTTGCTTGACTGGACACTTAAGCACAGTGTCCTTCATACAAATAAGCACAAGTTGGGAGTCACCTGATGTTATTTCCCCCGTGTTCCCTAATGGGCCCGCGAGGGGACTGCTGCCCCCTGGTGGGCAATTCCAGTAAGACGGTGGCAGAAGCTATTGAAGCAATTTTTCCCTCACTTCCCTCAGAACTGGAAGACAGTGGCAAGTTACCTCTTGGCCAGTCCTGAAGTAGGCCAGTCAGAAAGGAGAAGTTCTGAAGCTTTGAGACATCTTAGAGGATGCTATTTGCTAGTCATTCGCTTAATAACAACGATGGCTATCACCCTGGCTGGTGCTGACCACAGGTTCCAGGTCCTCTGAGGGCTTTACCTCCAGTAATTCTTCATGGCTGCTTTCTATGGCAGGAGCTTGTGTTTTCTCTATTTTTCCAATAAAACACTGGGAAAGAAGTAAAAAATTTGTTTAAGGTTATTCAGCCAATTAAGTGTCAACTTTCCAGACAGTAAACCTAGAACCAGGGCAGCTGGAATTCAGGCCTGTGATTTCCAACCACTTCTCTTTCCTGAAGCTCAGTTGTTGAGACTAAACACTTTCTTGGCATTAAATGAATTCTGCTTTTCAGATCAAATCCCTAAGCACTTGTAGAGATGGATAAACCCTTGTGATCATTTTCTATCAATAATTGTTTCTCAAGAGAGTACAGAGAATTGATTGTATAGGATATTTAATGCCTAAAATTATTATGCCAATCTAAAAAAATAACGAATATTGAGAAACATGATAGATATTATAGCAGTTTGGTGATTAAATAAAAATATGAGCCCAGAAAATGAAAGGGAAGAGGCATTTAATATATTTGGAAAGTAATATGATAAAGTATGGGCAGCAATGAATATTTGAGAATCAGATAGATGTAATGAAAATATACAGTTGTGAAATTATAACTATATAAACTATATATCTACTCTATAAAAGCGAAATATTAAAATTAATCGTTTCTCCGAGACAGGGTAAGCCACAATCAGAGTGGCTGTATGCAAATTAGCCCAGCCAACATGGCGGCTGCCACTCACGGACCTGAGTAAACAGCCCTTTCCATTGCAGCAGGAGCGAAAGTGAAGCTGCGCCCCTCAGCTCAGCTCCGATTAAACTGGCTCTAGCGAAACACAGCTTTTTGAAACAATGTAACAATCATAGAATCCTCCAGAGCTGAAGGAAAGAGCAGCTCCGGCCTAACCAGTAAAAGTAACAATTGTTTCATTATAGACACTGCGAGGTGAGGCAGAGGAGGCTTCGTTAGTTAGAAGGCTGCCTTAAAGGAACAGTGTATCAATTATAGAAGATAACCCCAGGCCTTAATGGAACAGCATCAATTATAGGAGATAAATCCCAGAAACCTGCGTCCAGCCAGCCTTGCTGGGACGTTGGGTCAATGGGAGCTGTGGGCAGCCTTAAAGCCCCTCACCCAGGCTGGTCAGGCACGCCAGCAGGTGGACATCCCCCGAGGGGTCCCAGACTGCGAGAGGGCACAGGCCGGGCTGAGGGACCTCCCGAGTGCACAGAGCGGCTGCAGGGCGGGACAGCACAGGACCCAGGACCCGTGAGTGGGAAA
>PVJC01003122.1:0-72999 GCA_004026665.1 Murina feae
CAGTGCTCTGTTGTTAGTTGAATATATGTTTATAATTATTGTAACTTTCTGGTTGATTGATCCTATTATTATTAGAAAATGTCCCTCTTTATATCTAGTAACATTTCTAGTTTTAAAGTCTATCTTATCTAATATTAGTATAGCTACTTCACTTTGTGTGGTTGCTCCAGTGAAGAAATTGCTTTTTAGCCACCTTTTTGGCTCACATTTCAAGTGAAACATTTCACCAGTTAACAAACTCTTGTTGGGCTCTAGGAATAGTCTACAACACATAGACCTGTGTGATGTGAGAACTCTTGTGTCTAGATAGAACTCTCTTCATGGGATTGCTTAATTGCTTAATTGTTCTCTTCACTTCATCCTCAACAAATTTAAGACATATCCTCTTTTAAAATAAGTAGGAGTCCTTATGACCACAACTGAAAGTTAAGGAAAATAAAATTAAAGGAAAAAGAAATCAGGAAATATTTATAAATATCATAGGAATAAACAAGTGCTAGTCCCTAGATGGGTGGCTCAGTTGGTTGAAGCATTGTCCCGTACACAAAAAGGTTACAGACTAGATTCCCAGTCAGAGCACATAACTCAGTTGTGGGTTTGGTCCCTGGTAGGGAAGCAGGAAACAGCCGATTGATGATTCTCTCTCTTTCTCTATTTCTCTCTCTTACTCTCTAAAATCAGTAAAACAAATACACACACACATACACACATGCATATCCTCGGGTGAAGATTTTTTAAAAGTGCTAGTAAACAAGATATTTACTCTTGAACCCCTCAAGTCAGAAAAACTCCCTGAATTTTTTGGATCATTCACTTGCTCTGAACCTACTAGAAGAAGTCCGAGATGATGACACTGGGAAACAGAGTAAAGTGAGGATGGCACACTGGGGCCTCTGTCTGTGTGCCCTAATGTGCCAGAGTATTACAGATTTCAAAAGAAAGAAAGAAAACATGTTAAAAAATAGAAGTAATCCCATTCTGAGCAAGGGTCCCTGTTTGATCTTCCCCTGTGTCTGAGCCCACTTGTTTAGAAGGATGACAGCCCAGATACTCCCGTTGGATGAGAAAACCTCATATACTGTGCCAGCTTCCTGTCACTGCTTTGGGCTCCAATAGTTCAGGAAGGGGAGGGTGGCGTGACCTCTACCTAACTGTGTGTTGGCATGAGGCCCTGGTGACAGTGTGTCTGCGCCGCTGGGACACTGGCAATCTTTGGAGTAGCTCTTCCTCGCTCTTTCAACAACTAGCCAATTTGGTCTCAGGAAACCACTCTGCAGTGGTGGCTGAGTTTGGAAGTCATTTTTAATTTTGTGACAAAGACAAATGCGTCCTATGGGAATAGTAAGTGGTTTTACTGGTGATATTAATGGAACTGTGACCTCTTCTGTATCTATGATCCTGCAAAACAAAAAATGTTTGTATTCTAATATGTCAGGCAAGTTCATTCTTAGCCCTTCCTTGAAACAAACTGCAGAGGAAATATACTATTAATAAGCCCAGAGAATATTGTTTGTGAGTGTGTGTGCATGTACCTAGTCATGAGCTCATTTGCAAACGCAGTGGATACAAATTACGTGTTTTGAATTATGTTAGGATGGACACAACTCATGGGTTCTGACATCTTTGAACAGAATTGCAGAGGGACCAGTGCTGACATTGGTACTGAATTTTAAAGGGCAATAGCTGTGGTAAAATTCAAGTGTTTAGGGGATCCAACGTGGCAAAGAAAAAGAAGAAAGCCAAAGGCACACTGAATGAACCACTTCTTTTTTCATTTGGGATTGGCATTTGGTAGTCCTAGAAGTGACTATGCTGATGTTTACTATTTCCTGCAGGAACTTTTATGCCATGTCCTTGGTGGAAAATGGTTGCTTAAGGAGACAGTAAATTAAATGTGAAGGATTTACAGTTTAGTTACATGAATTAAACCATTTCCTGGAGACAAAATATAGACTCACAGGAGGAAGGAAAGGAATGATCAAACACCAATAGCCTCTACCCAGTTGTCTAGCTCAGCAAATTTATTTAGGAGATGAATTTCGCGCTGATAATGACTCTTTGTCCCTGTTAATTAGCTTTTCCTCCCTGCATATGCTATTACACACATGGAGCTTTCCTAAACAGACATATAATTATTCACTATGATGGTTAATATCTCATTCTATTACATTGGAAAAACTAAATCAAATACAAATTTTATACTTTTCCTCAAGTAAAAATGGATGGTGCTTTATAATTTGAGACTTAAATTCAATAATTGAAAATGTTATGATAGCCCTGGCCGGTGTGGCTTTGTTGGTTGGCTGCTATCCTCTGCACTGAAAGGTTGCAGGTTTGATTCCCCATCAGGGCACATGCCCAGGTTGTGGCCTCAATCCTCAGTAGGGGGCATGCAGGAGGCAGCAGATCAATATTTCGCTCTCAATATTTCTCCCTCTTCCGTCCTCTCTCTCTAAAATCAATAAAAAAATCTTTTTAAAAATGTTATTGTAAAGTAATACACAATTATTCTGGAAAAACTGACAAATTCAGAAGAAGGTAAATGAGAAAATAACCTATGAAGCCACTACTCAAAGATAATCATTAACATTTTAGTATATGCATTTTGTCTTTTTTTGGTGCCATTATATGAATATATAACTTTTAATAGTTAATAGTTAATATCATGAGCACAATTTGTGATTTTTATATATCCTAACCCCCTCTTTCCAATAAGTTCAAATTTCTCAGAATAATCATACTCACACATATATAGTACTAATCTGCCAGGCACTATTCTAACCACATACATTAATTCATGTAAGCCTCATTCTAATCCTTTATAGATTTTATGAGTGAGCACAAAGTAAAATGATCTACTCAAAGTCTCACAACTAGTAAGGGGCCGAGCCAGGATTCAGACTCAGGTTGTAAAGTGTGTGCTTTTAGTCACCATGATCTGTTGCCTCCCACTGACTGTCCACTCCTGAAAAGTCTCTGGCCCGAAGCTGTCCCATTTTCTTCTCAGAATTTCTCTAAGTCTAGAAAGTATGGCATGCCACATACTTTCCCTGGAACATGTGAAAATCAGCCCTATCTCTGAAAAGCAACTGCCACCTACAGCCTTTCCCCTGGGGAGCCCTCCTCAAGAGAAGACTGGTGATCTAGTCCCTGGGAGAAACTGGCTTCCAGGCCTGCCTCTGGTCATGTCCACACAGCTCATTTCATCTGTTTATACCTATTTCTCATCTATAAAGTGATGGGGCCATACAGCCCTTCATTCATTTATTGGCTCATTCATTCATTCATTTACTACGCATTAGGCAATCTTGCCTCTATTTCCTCTCCTCTAGGAGTTCATCATCCAATGTGCAGCCAGAGAAGTAGACTGCCAGTTCAGAATCAGTGTGTGAAGTGTGGTGATGGGAGAATGCTGGGGATGTTGGAAAGCTCCTAAGATGGGCTGGGGCAGAGAGGGCTTAAGGAAGGGGCTAGCCTGCAAGGCTTCCCAGAGGATGAGTAGGAATGATTTGGGCATCTAGGGGCATAAGACGTAAGCTGTGATGATAGGGTCTCTCTAAGGACCTCTCTAGAGTGTTTTAAACCATCCCATTCTCAGCAGGCTGCCACAATGTCAGCAATGGCACTTTTTTTTTCTTCTTAAAATTACAGGAGTTTATTGTCTCACATTCTAGAGAGCAGAGGTCTGAAATCAAGGTGTCAGCTGGTCTATGTTCCCCTGAAACCTGAAGGGGAGCATCCTTCCATGCCTCTTCTGGCCTTCTGGTGTTTTCTGGCTGTCCTTGGCTTTCCTTGCCTTAAAGCTTCATTATTCCAACCTCTGCCTTTGTCCTCACATGGCATTCTCCCCTGTGACGGTCTTCAATGGCCAACTCTTTATTAGGACACCAGTTATATTGGACCAGGAGCCCACTTAATTGAAGTAATTACATTGGCAATAACCCTCATTTGACCCAAATGAGGTCACATTCTGAAGTACTGGGATTAGAACATATCCTTTTGGGAAAACACAGTTCAACCCATAACAATCACTGGAGCCACCACTGAGCCTAGGCAACCATTCCCTACTCACCGTCAGGTTTCTCCAATTCGTTCTCCACTCAGCATCCAGAATGAGCTTCCTCAACTCCAGCAAGCAGGTGGGGGCCTAATTAGTTCCTTCAGGTCCAGACAGAGAGGTTTAACATAGGACTTCTTTTCATCTGGGCATCTCAGGCTGAAACCAAGGGAAGATGGGAACACAGTAACTCCTGAAGAGATCACTGTCGGCGGATTTCCAAGGGCAAGGGAATGGTACAAGTGAGGATGTTTCTGATAGGATCTGATGTTCGTTCTTGTCCCCAGAACAATTACAGAGAATGTGTGGATTACATTATGCCGTAATGATTACGGGATGATGTACTGTGGCAGCGTCCATGTTGCCTCACCAGCTATAGGGTCTAGATGTTTGAAATATAATCATTGATATATACATAAATTTCTCCATTTTCTTCTCATTCAGATACAAGTCACCCTTTCTTGGAGATGCACAGTGAACTACCTGGAATGATATATATAACTGAAGGAAGGCCGTTCGTCATTCCCTGCCGGGTTACATCACCTGACATCACTGTTACTTTAAAAAAGGTAAAGTTGAGCAATGCTGTTCTGAGAAATTTTTTACTGCAAATGAGCATAGTAAATTAATTAATTTTTTCCTTACAGACAGTTGGGCTTCTCAGTGGATTTTTAAATCACATCCTTTCACCATAAAACATGAGTGCTACATGTTATACCATGAATGTATTTAAGTGGAATAAAATGATTATGTCTTAAACATAAATCAATGTGAATAATGAAAGAACTAAAATCATGAAAAATTTGCCACAAATCCAAATGTCTGCAAAGAAGAGAAAAAGCAATTCTATTGCTTACACAAATGATAACTTTGCAGAGTGGTGAATCCAGATTTTTGCTAAAGACAGCTGTCCGGCAGGTGCCCACCCCACCTCCCGCCTTTGGCCAGAGCCAGGAAACACTTGGTAACAAAAGGCTTTGCTTGTGCTCAGCATCCAAACGTAGGCTCTTGGGAGCGGGGAAAGAGGCAGGCAAAGAATGTTATAAATGAGATTTTTCTTCCTATTATGTTGTAAGATGTTCGTGAGGATAAGGAAAAAAGATTTAGGGTCAAATTTAATAAAAACAAATGCTGAACAGTGGCAGCTACAGGAGTTTAAGAATATACTAAGACTAAGAATTGAATAAAAAGCTCCTATACTAAGAAATTCAGCCCCACGACCACACACACACACACACACACACACACACACACACACACACACACACACTAGTGAGTCCTGAGAGCTTAGAGCTTTAAGAGAAAAAGTTAAGGCTGTCCCACCACATGTAGCTACTCAGGGTGCACTAGCTTGTGTGGTGTTGGTCAACAGAAGTTTGGGGTGATTTGCACTATCCCCTATGAACCTTGGATACTAAAATGTGATGGGGTATCTATTTCCCTGTCTTCTTCTTTTGCATTCACTCTCCTCTATTGTTCATTTAAGCCTTCAGTACAGTCCATCAGAGACAGGTTTGGGCTTCTATTACATCTGTGCATCATCACCAGAAAACATAAAATCAAAGTTGGAAACAGCAGAGGAGTCTAACTCCATTGGTCTTAGAAAAAAACGGAGAGTAAGGGACCCGAACCCAGACTTCCTCAGTGCCCTTTCTGTAGTTGCCTCGTTTGCATTGGAGGACGTGACAGGCCTCCCTGCATAGCTTCTTACCACCCTACACCCACCCGCTGGACAAACTGGCACGTGACCAACCCTCTCTCTACCTCAGTGTCCTCATCTTAGAGGTGGAAGCAATTACAGCAGCACCGCCTCACATGGTTGTTAGGAAGCCAGTGAGGTCATCTATGGAAAGCACTTGGAACAATGCCAGGTGCAGTGAGCCCTAATCAAGGGTGAGCGTTTTTATTATTTAATCTAGCAATTTAATACTCAATACTGGATTGCTACCAAGCTATGTTTTCAATAGCATGGCATCACTCCTCTTAGTCTGATATGTTAATTGCTGTGTGATTGATATGCAACTTCTCTATTTCAGGCAAGCCCCCTGTTTTTTACCCTAATGCAATTCTGTTGCAAGGAACATTCCCAAATTCCTACATGTAGAATTTTGTTTACTCTGTTTTTCTACCTAAGATCAATGAGAGAGAGAGAGAGAGAGAGAGAGAGAGAGAGAGAGAGAGAGAGAGAGAGAGAATGAGAGGGAGAAATATGAACAAAGCTCTAACAGGGATTCTGGTTTGACACCAGAAGTCACCAGTGCCTCTCTCCCAGTGAATTTACTGAAAATAATCTAACCTATTACATATATATGCTGACATGAAATAAATATAAGGTCCCTTCCATTTCTCTTATTGGGCCTTTTCTTCCGATTTGCCACCCACTTCCTCTCCTTTTCCTGTGCCTGCCTTTTCAGAGCCACTACCTGCTGGAGACCAGCCTCCCTGTCAGTCCTTCCTTTCTCCTGCCTCTATAATGTGTGCAGCTACTGCCGCAGCTGACGAGCTACATAACCTTTTGCTATTTTAGCTCTTGTCAGCTAGAAATAAGAAACCCTACTGGCGGCAGTGACGGATAGATTGGAATAAGATAAACACTGGAGAGGGAGTTGCACTGTGTTAAGCTGTGCGGAGGAAATCCGTCGGCAACCCATCTTTCAGGTTCAGCACGTGCTTGTTTTCACGTATTTTTAAAGCATCATGATTTCAATCCCTGACTTAAATTTTTCTGAAATTTTCTCGTAACAGTTTGCACTAAGTTAGAATATTGTTTTCCCCACCGAATGCAAAGCATCCCTAAGTTTGCAGAGTGATGCTGATTTACTAAAAGATGAGATGCACCCTTCAGTCCCTTTCAGTTCTTCCTAAGCAGGATGTCGTTCATTTCAAACCCAAGTAACACTCAGGTGACACATTTGGGTATCCAGACATTCCTTGGGAGAGAGGCACTGGTGACTTCGGGGATAGAAATTCAGCCTCAGGACCACAAATCCCAACCAGATTAGCTTCTTCAACAAGTAATATAAACAAACAATAAATGGATAGAGTGATGTAAGGCGTCCTTTTTAAAAGAAGATAGAAAAGATTCAAAACTCTTTCATGGCAGTTTGGCCTTTCCTTTGGGTAATCTGGTTTTTCCCCTTTCCAAGTTGGGGCAAACAATAGTGGCAGTCAGAGAGGGCAGGCACTGCCCCTGCACGTGGCTGGCAACCTGGCATCGGGGGATTGGGCTGGGCCTCTCTGTGGAGCAATGATCCTTCAAAATGTCTAATCCCAAGGCAGACTGTTTATACTATAGTCTCTAAAAATGAAGTCCTTGGGGCCTAGAAGAAGACACAGGGAAGAATCAGGTCCTGGATTCTCCTCTTCTGTTTGGACTCACTGTGCTTGGGAACACTTCAAAGAATTGGAGGGCACTCCAGCCATCCCAGTGCCTCAGGCCTCCGCATCTGCTGGCGCTGTCTTCACTGTTGGCAGACTCAGTTGGGGGGGGGGGGGGGGGGGGGGGGGGGGGCGGGGGAGGGGCTCCAGAGGCAGTCAGTGCCTTTGGCCTTCTCAGAACGACAACCCCCTGTATGCTCTGACTCTTGGAGGATCTGGAAGGATCCAGTCCTTTAAAGACAGTCGCCTCTAGTGAATCATGTAGAACAGGACAAGTTACAGCTTGTTAACAGTTCCAGATAAAGACATTCACGAGGATAGCCTGGCAGCCCCAGTGCAAAAAAAAAACACTAACTGGCTTCTCTACTGAGTATCAGGCCAGTTTACCTCTAAGGTTCTCAGAGGCCAAAGAGACACAGACTCCCACTAGAAGTCTGACCTGACCACTGGGCCCATCCTAGGCAGGTACAGCTTGTTGCTGACTTTGATAATCAGTTATTGTAATTACTCTAATTTATTATAGTAAATGTATATATTCTACACATAAAGGAAACTGAAGACCCACTTACAATAAACTGCAGTTTTTACCTGTACTGTTTGTATTTTAGATGAAAATTATGTTTTCAAAAGCTACTAGTGAACACTACTGCCACAGTGTTAATATGATTTTGTTAAAGCATGTTCCTTCCTTTCCAGTTTCCATTTGATACTCTGATCCCTGATGGAAAAAGAATAACCTGGGACAGTAGGAAGGGCTTTTTAATTTCAAATGCAACATACAAAGAAATAGGCCTTCTGACCTGTGAGACAACCATCAACGGACATTTGTACCAGACAAACTATCTCACATATCGACAAAGTAAGTGATGTTCCAAAGGCGAGAACATAAACCAAAATATTCAGGGTTTAATCTGCTTAATGAAACCTTGATTTTAAAACATGTTATTTCTTATATTTGCAGCCACTACCATCTTAGATGTCCAAATGAGCCCACCAAGCCCTGTCAGGTTACTCAGAGGTCAGACTCTGCACCTCAACTGTACTGTCACCACGCCCTTCAATACGAGAGTTCGAATCAACTGGTCTTACCCTGGTCAAGTGAGTGGCCGATTTTTCTATTTCTTCTGAGGGATAGTATTTACTTTTAGTAGGTGAAATGCCACTGTGTTTTTGCAGTGGGAAAATCAGAATATTTGACTTCTATGGCAGTTTGAGTCAATAAAGAAGCTCTGGGTTTGGTGGGTGCTTTCCTGGCCTGGCATTTCGTGAATCTGGTAGGCATAGATATGGTCTTTTGATGTGCAGAGGTTTTGTTTTGAAGTGTATAGACTGGTATTTCTATTGCATGATTCTGAGTGAAAAAGGGATTGTTTCATCTGTGGAAACCATTCTCTGGGATTTAGAGATGAGAGAGAAATTTATCACTAATGCCAGGCAGGGACTATCTTTTGTAACAACAACAACAAAAAGTTGTCAGCGCATTCATTTAGGATACTGGCAGACAGTCAGGCTCCTGATTGGAGCATGTTTGGAAAAGATAATACAGCCCAGCCATCCAGTGTTCCATTTGCTAAGTGACAAAGAGCAATTCTGTCCTTCAGAAAAATGAAAAGAATGAAGATGGAGTTGAGTTTCCTTACACAAGTTAAACATCTTTGCAAACAATTACTTTAAAAATGTGTAGAAGGAGAACCTATGATAAACTGTTCAGAAATGTTTGACAGTGGGTCCAGCCTTCATTTCTTGTGTACCAGTATGAGTTATGTGGCATATCCCAAGTACAGTCATCTGGTATGCTATTCAGATCACCCAGTCACCAAGTTCACTTATGATTAAATCATGTGCAAAAGTTTAATGCATCAGCCCCAAGCTATTGTTTTTCATCAACATTTCTTGCCCTGGAAATTGAATAATTTAGCAATAAAAAGGTGTAACAAATGCCCTGTAGGGACACATTAAGGATATATTAGCCAAAGAATTTTCTAGAAAATGGTATTGTTTCATGTAAATAGAAATGCTACGACTTATAGCAATATTTTCTGGGTTTTGATAGAAATCAAATATTCTTGATCAATCAAATATTCTGAATAAATGCCAAGGCGGGAGAAACTTTTATCCTGTTAGTGTTACTACTTTAAGTAAGAAAATAATGATACATCTGTTGAAAAACAACCACCTTCTAAAATGGCACTGTCCAGTAGAACTTCCTGAGATGGAAATATTCTATATCTCTGAATCCAATATAGTAAACACTAGCCACACAGGGTTATGAACACTCAGAATACGGTTGGTGTGACTGAGGAACTGAATTTTTAGTTTTGTTTACTTGTAACTTAAATAGCGGCATGTGGCTGGTAGCTCATTACTGGACAACTCAGTTCTAGCTGTTTTCCAAGGTAGAAATGACATTGATGGCACTCAGACTTGGAAAGGAAAGTGTATTCTCAAAGGGAGAGTAATAGCTCCATAACTGAAGTTGCTGAAAGCCCCTCAAATCTGTTAGTTCGAGGAATTTTTGACATTGGAGAGTGACATTTTCTCCCCAGTTACTGTGGAGAATGAAGAACATGACTTAAATGTGTGTCTGTTTCAACAAGGCAATAAAAGGGTAGGTGGGTAGAAATTATTAAACATGACACAGAGGAGAGGCGTTCAAGACACAAATATCAGTTCTGGACAGTTTCCAAAGTCTTTTTTCCATGCCCTCTCATGAGAGAAAGAAATAACATATTCTGTGCTATAAAATGTAATGCTAGAGAGAGAGAGAGAGAGAGAGAGAGAGAGAGAGAGAGAGAGAGAGAGAGAGAAACAATGAAAGGAAAAGGCAATGTGATCTCATCTTCTCAAAGCCAGAGTGGTCACTGTGGCCAGGTCACAGTGCAGACTCCAGGCCTGCTCTAGGTCTCCCTGAAGCAAACACAGGATAGCACCGGCCAAGTGGAGGCTGACCGTGTCAATGGTTTTGCATGTCCCCTGATCCATTTAGTGTGATTTAGCAGAAATGGGCGAGCATTGTTCAAACGGTGAAATAATGAAACTGGGAGTGTTACACCTTAGTAGGTGTGGCCAGGCCTCACTATCTTTTCCTTCAATTCAAGTAAGGAGCAGAAGAAAACTCACATGGTGATTTATTAAGAAAAACACTGTCATTAAATCAGATGCTAAGGATATTGCCTGCATTGGGTGTGTGAGATCTATGCCTAGAGAATACGTTGCTGTTTAGAGGGGTGTGTGTGCTGGAGAGGAGACTAGATTTCTACTCAAAGACCCAGTTTTGCCTTCTTTGGCCAGTGTCTTTGACACTTCAGTGTGCCAGTCTGACTAGGTAGTGGTGAGAAACGATTGAGATGATGTATGTGTAAGTCCATCTGAAGAAGAAGAAGTCCTCAAAAAAAATGTCACTGTGCGAAACATGTTCCTCATGTTGAAATTACATCCAAACCTTTTGCTCCAGGTGGGTTTGCTTTTCAGCATCAAATGTTGATCTCAGTAATAATCCAAGAAGTGCTACCACTTTGAGCGTGAACAATTACTACTTCTAACTTGTTATACATTTTATTTCTAGGCAAATAAGAGTGCCTCTATAAGACGTGGATTTGACCAAAGCAGTTCCCATAACAATATATTCTACAGTGCTCTCATTATTAACAAAGTGCAGAGCAAAGACAAAGGCATTTACACCTGCTATGTGACAAGTGGCTCATCCTTCAAATCTGTGAACACCTCAGTGCTTATATATGGTAAGCAGCTCAAGCTCTGCTTTCTAGCCATTGTGCTTTGGGGGAGGGTTCTATATACCAAGTAAATTTTCTTTTTGCCAAGAATACTGTCACCCATGAAAGCAACATTGCTCTCCCCTTCCCCCTGCCAAAAAGCAAATCACACTAAGTGCTCTTTTAATACTTTTGAATTGAACAGAGAATCTTTTCCTTACAAATTTATTGTGGTTAATAATAACTCAGTTAGGTCACAGTCAAAGCTATAAGAAATCCTTTTTAGTGTTGCTTACAAACAAAACAGAAAAATGGGATCATTTTTACCTTTATTTTCAGGGAAGAATTTCTAAGGTATTGCTGTAATTTAGAGAAATAAAATTATGGTGTGATAAATTATTTAGAACTGATGCTCTTTTATGTCTGGTTTTACTCTCAAAAAATCCTAATATTTTTGCTCAGTTTCAATAGGTAAATTCTTTTAACACTCTTTAGAACCCTCAAAAACTTTATTCATCCCCGGTGTTGAAAAGAAAAACAGTGTAAGGAGCGGAAACTAAGGAACAATTCTATCAATGCCTTTGATACTCTTTTGACTTTCTCCAGTTGGTGTTTTATATAAAACTAGAGGCAAAGTGGATGAAATTTGTGCGGGAGGGTGGGGGCGGTGGGGAGAAAGAGCGGGAATTTGTCCCTCAGCCCAGCCTGCACCCTCTCACAATCTGGGACTGTTGGCTCTCAACTGCTCATGTGCCTGCCTGTCTGATCACCCCTAACCACTCCTCTGCCAGCCTGATTGCCCCCAACTGCCCTCCCCTGCTGGCCATCTTGTGGCTATGAGGGCTACCATCTTTGAGGACAGGGCAGTCAATTAGCATATTCCCTCCTTATTGGCTGTGGGCACTGCCATCTTTGAAGCCTGCTGATCAGTCATTTGGTCATCCCTCACTAAACCCCCTGCCAGCCTGATCACCCCACACAGCCTGTTTGGTCACCCATTCAGTTGTGATGGCCACTTAGGCTTTTATATAGATAGATTAGCTGTTTTAGGGTGCTTGGAGCAACTTTCTCTCATTGTATTCATATGGCTGGGGGAATGTTTAGAAGTGTCTTTTTAATTTTTTGTTATTGTGATACTAGAGGCCTGGTGCACAAAAATTTGTGCACTCGGGGGAGGGGGGGTCCCTCAGTCTGGCCTGTGTCCTCTTGCAGTCTGGAACCCCTCGGGAGATGTCCACCTGCTGATGTGTCTGGCCAGCCTGGGTGAGGGGCTGATGACTTTTTGCAGGCTTGCCAAGCCCCCCAGTGGGGACCCTCACCCCATGGGGGTGTGGCCAGTCTGGGTGAGGGGGTGAGGGCCATTTTCAGGCTGCTCACAGCCCCTTCAGGGTTTGGGTCCCAACTGGGGTGCCTGGCTGGAAGCAGGTATCTGGGATTTATTTAACTTCTATAATTGAAACTTTGTAGCCTTGAGTAGAGCTCAGGGCCCACAGGGCCTTGGCTTCCTCTATTGCCTAGGGCAACTCCAGCTTAGTGGCTGCCTCCATCTTAGTTGAGTTAATTTGCATATTTGCTCCTGATTGATTGGTGGGCATGGCTTGTGGGCATGGCTTGTGGGTCTAACGGAGTGAGGGTTAATTTGCATATTGCTCTTTTATTAGATTAGATAGACACTTAAGGTGTTTCACTTTCTGTTGGCCTGATACTGCTTTTATGCCTCTGGGACTTGCAACCACTTGATTTGAAAGTTTTTCACCAGTTAGGGTACTTTTAATTTATTTTACTCATTGATCACTATTTGGGACCATTGATAGGCTGGACCATAATTCAGCTGTTTTTTAATTCATTGCTTAGACCCTCCTTTAATGAGGAAGTGAGCTCGTGTTTTTGTTTTTGTTTTGTTTACATAAATATAGCCTTTTCTAATATATTGATCATTTCTCCTTTCAAAGATAAACCATTCATCACTCTGAAACATCGAAAACAGCAGGTGCTTGAAACTGTAGCTGGCAAGAAGTCTTACCGGCTGTCGATGAAAGTGAAGGCATTTCCCCCACCAGAAGTGGCATGGTAGGACTGAAATTATTTTCCTATCAGTTCGTGATAAGGTTTGTAAGTCTGAAAATGCAGGAGTCTACTGGCTTGATTTCCTAAAAATAATCAAGATAAGTTCCCCAGACAGCAGTGAAGAGCTCAGAACTGTGTTGAGTCTGGCTGGGAGTACTGTAGGCAGGAAGGGCTAAGCAGTGGTTCTCAACCTTCTGGCCCTTTAAATATAGTTCCCCATGTTGTGACCCAACCATAAAATTATTTTCGTTGCTCCTTCATAACTGTAATGTTGCTACTGTTATGAATCATAATATAAATATCTGATATGCAGGATGGTCTTAGGCGACCCCTGTGAAAGGGTTGTTCGACCCCCAAAGGGGTCGCGACCCACAGGTTGAGAACCGCTGGGCTAAAGGGAGGAGCGGTCCTGTGCCAGGATGGAGTGGGAGTAGGGTTTTTGAGTGCTCATTGCAGGTTAGGCACTCATTTACTCTGACTAAATTTCTGTATTTCTAACCCTTCCTATGACGTCAGCATCCTCTGAATGGAACATGTTGGCAATGACTAGGAAGCCTCCTGAATAAATAACATGCTCTATTAACCCTGAAGAAGTGGACCCTTGTGATGAGGATAATTCTCTTATTATCTGAAAATAATTATTTTATATACAGCTGGGTGAAGGTTCCAGTCTTGTTTTAAAATCAAACAAACATTAATAAAGTCAAGACTTATTCCATGGCAGGGGTGAACAAATGCACCTACTTGAACTAATTACGTTTATTTTGGCTCAAAGTTTGCATATTCAGAAACTCCTCAAGCAATTTTTTTTTTTTTTTGTAGCAGCACCTGATGTAAAACAATGTAATCTGTTTAAAATCTGCAGGCATTTTTAAAGCACTTTTGAATGCCAATATCTTTGGCTTTAACTATTACATTTTAAACAAAGAGTACAGTACAAAACCAATTAGGAAAACTGTCCATTTAATATGAAAGTGGTGCCATTTTAGAATCTCCTCAACCAGAGATTACTTTGCTTTCATTATCATATGAACATAGTGTCTATTTTCAGTTTCCTTAAATACTTAAAGAGAAAATTAGATTTGTTCTATGCCCCTTCATGCTGTTACAGTAGAAGAGAGATTGGGGGAGGGAGCTTCCTAATACCTAAGATATTCACGTATCTCTCTAGGAGGTACATTCCTTCTTTCCTCATCTGAGAGTATCCCCATCTATAAAGCAGTACCAATTTTTTCAGTCCCTAAGTAGCAAGGACCTAAGACAAAACAGAAAATCAATCCATTTTCAAAAATACTGACTTGTTCATAGGAAATACTTTAAAGTAATACTAAGATGATATTTGTAATCACAAAACAGAGCAGAGTCATTTTAAATGCTTGGGAGCTGAGAAAGACCCATTCGTAACAAAAATTTGTTTGCAGGACTGTGTGATACACGCATGGATATGAAGTAAAACCACGCCCAATAGTATATACCTTTACACAGAACACAATAAACTCCTAACAGATTAAAAACTGCTCGTTTGAAGAACCTTCCAGTTTAATGAAGTCACAGAATTTTAACGTTAGAAGAGATTTTTGAGGAATTCTACAGAAAACTTGGAGAAACCGAGGCTCGCACGGGCACATCAGGTGCTCAAGCGCAGTGACCGAGCCAGGCCGCGCTCAGGCCTCCTGGGTCTCCATGGTGTAGGGAGCTGCATGATAGCAAGGCATCAATTCTATGTTAAAAGTTAAACTTTTTAAAAAGTTTATAACTTTTGTTTGTGAGTTTTGTGCCTTACGTATTCTTCAGGGGGGAAATCTTGGTAATCTTGATTTTACTATAGTTTTTGAAAAGGACAACTGCTGTGACCATTTATATAGCTAATAAGAACTCCACATGAGATTACAATAGGAGAGTCTATTTTTATTTTTATCTGGAGAAGTGATCTAGTTGATCTGACTTACAATGGCCCTTGTATTGCTGGTGGAGCCTCATGGAAAATATCTCGGAGGGAATCGCCCGGTGCTTCTGGGTTACTACTTAAGTCACAATGGTGACCAAAGCCCTTATGGGCACATTGAACCGTCATTTCTCTGTTCCCCTCAGCCTACTCATTTCTCTTTGCCAATAAATATAAAGTATTTCCCTGACTAAAAATCACATCTGGCTCTGGCCGCTGTGGCTAAGTTGGTTGGGAGTCATCCTGGGCACCAAAAGGTTGCCGTTAGATTCCTGGTCAGGGCACATGCCCAGGTTTTGGGCTATCAGGGGTCCTCAAACTACGGCCCGCGGGCCACATGCGGCCCACCGAGGACATGTATCCTGCCTGCCGGGTGTTTTTGCCGCCTTGTTTTTTTACTTCAAAATAAGATATGTGCAGTGTGCATAGGAATTTGTTCATAGTTTTCTTTTTTAAACTATAATCCGGCCGTCCAACTGTCTGAGGGACGGTGAACTGGCCCCCTGTTTAAAAAGTTTGAGGACCCCTGCGAGATCCTCGGTGGTGGAGTGCAGAAGGCAGCCAATCAATGTTTTTGTTCCCATATCAATGTTTCTCTCTCTCCCTCTCTCTCTCTCTCTCTCTCTCTCTAAAAATCAATAAAAAAAATCTTTAAAAAATAATGAAGAATAAAAATTACACCCAGCTTTACTGAAAAGTTAGTATGTAAGTTTTTTAAAATGGATGCTGAGGATCAAAGGCTCAACATGCATAAATTTGAGTTCACAAATGTAAATGGCAGTGTGATCATGCAATCTTACTGATCATGTGTTCAACCTCAGGCTGAAAGATGGGTTACCTGTGACGGAGAAATCTGCTCGATATTTTCTTCATGGCTATTCATTAATTATTAAAGATGTAGCTGCCGAAGACACAGGGAATTACACAATCTTGCTGAGCATCAACCAGTCAAACGTGGTTAAAAACCTCACAGCCACTCTAATCATAAACGGTAAGTCTACTGTTCGGACTTTCTCCTGATTTTGGTAGGAGTAAAATTAATGAAAATTTGTAAATGAAAAGTCAGTATAACAATACATAAAAAAACACAAAAATTTAAATAGATATTTTAAAAACCACCTACACTCCCATCATAGCTATTTCATATATACTTATTATCTTCCATAGTAATACGGCTTATCACCATCATAATCATACCCTCCATGTGATTGTTTTTTAATGTTCTCAAAACATTTCTACTTTTAAAAAATTGGCATTATAATAACAAACATGAGGTTTTCTTTGTGTATTTTTTTGTTGTTCATATTATTGAATCCCTAATATCAAAACAGGTGACAACGTGGTCCTTCTGGTTACAGCCCAGGAACAAGCTCTTGACTTCTGTCCTGTTCTTCTCCTTTCCAGTGAAACCCCAGATTTATGAAAAGGCTGTGTCATCATTTCCAGAACCAATTCTCTATCCACTTGGCAGCAGACAAATCCTAACCTGTACCATTTACGGTATTCCCCCACCTACAATCAAGTGGCTTTGGCGTCCCTGTAACCATAACCATTCAAAAGCAAGGTAGGGACAGATTGTTCTTGAATACTTTTCAAATACTTCTGGTCACCTGGACTCAAGATTCTTTAATGAACACTGATGGGAGTTTGCAGACAGGATGTGCAATATGTTGGGGACAAAGACTTTGCCTACCTCAGGAAGATGTAGGCAATATCTATTCTTCTTCCTTACCCATTTCTAATTTTTCTCTCTGGGTTATAGTTTCAGGAGCACAGGGACAGAATTAGGGTCATCCTGTGAGCCATTATTTAGAATTCAGGTTAGAACACCAGTCTCTTGTTTTCTAGAGACTGGTGGACTTCGGCTCCACCACTGATCTTCCCTGTTCTCATCTTCTAAGCATTGGCTATCAATTACATGAGATCTTCCTTACTGTTCATAGGCTTTGCTCATACTTTCCCATCTGCTGAAATGTGCTTCTACCCATTCTCTAGTTCCTGAGAAGTCCTCCTTTATCCTCCAGGCTTGGCTCTTATGTCACCTTCTGTGTGAAGCCTCCTGACTACCTTATTCTGACTCCTCCTCCCTCCTCATCATAACAGTGCTTTGTGTACACCACTGTCACATCACCATGTGCACACATGTGCCAGCTGCACAAGCTCTGAACAGATGGAGAGCACCTCTGTATCTTAGGGCCTGGCACACAGTAGATACCACAGCGTACTTGCTGAATGAGTACATCCCCACCCTCGGTTAACTGTGCAGTGTCCCCTTGACCCTGTGTGTGACTGAGTCCTGTTTCCTTTTTTTCCTTTTCTGTTTGGTTTAGAGGAATGGTACAAATGATAGTTCATGAGGCTAATTTGATGAACAGGTATAGAGTTGTTGGGTAAAACAATAAGAGATTATTGAGATTGCCCAAGAATTGTCATTATGCCCAACATTTCCTTTATTGTTTTTAATTCCACTTGCAGAATGTTTGAGAGAATTGCTATTAGAAAATTTAGCTTGATGAAAAGTAAATAAGACATAACTCTACCATAAACAGATAGAAGTGGCTATTTGGTTCTCTAGATTCTTCCTACAATTTCAGCTCTTCTTTATTTTGATCTTTTGTTCAAGGCATATTATTTTGATCTTGAAAGTCACTGGTGAGTTATGGAATTCCTGAGAAGTAGTTGTTTTCATACATGTCTAATTTCTCATCTGAAATATGGAGAACTTACAAATCTTGAATACCTATTTAACCATTGTGGATATTCAATCAAAAAGAAAGCGAGATATACATTATTTTGCTAATTTGGGGGTAGGCATGCATATTTATGGACCCATCTCTTTATAAAGCCTACATATTTATGCTAACATATAAATGAAATAATTAGTAAATAAAAAATGAAATAATTTAAGCTGTTAGATGTGGATAAAAGTTTAGAGCTAAATTTTTATGGAACAACATAGCCTATATCAATATTTTCTCTTTTTTTGTTTTGATAATAGAATATCTAAAATTTCAGTCAACTTAGGATTAAACTAGTAGCTATGTTAGAAAAAAACAATTATGAGTGGTAGATAGAACATAATATTATAAAATTAGGTTTGCATAATGCTAATAAAATATAGTTTGGGCAATGAGGTCAGTTGAAGTAAAACTTTGTAAACATTAGCTCTTTTTCCAATTTCTTTGTGGTATATGGGAACCCTTCTTCCACGTCACAGAGTTATGTTGCCAAGGCCCCCCAAAATGTCTTATTCCTCTTGGAATTCTCTCAAGAATCATAGCAGTGTCTCAGAGCTTCAACAAATGCTTGTTGACCATTTGATTTATTCTTTGTTAAAAGTATTCTCTTTTTTATAAGTCATAAGACACATCAGAACTGAGAGCTTTAACTGTTTCAATGATGCCTCATTTAAAAAAATATGTTGTTGCTTGATATTATCTGTTGAAAATGTGCACATTCATAAAAAGTTCTCATTTTTTTTATCAATAGACTGATTGAGTAGCTTACTTGTGTCAGGCCCAGATGTGGTGTGTGGTGGTTAAGTAGTACATTTAACGTAGAAGCATTTTAGAAAGATATATGGGACCCTGGTGCATAGCAAACAAATGGAATCAATCACTCTATTTCATCCTATGAGAGAGAGAAACGCTAAAATTGACAGATCAATGAAGCACTTTTTAATCACTAAAATTTTTTAAAGATGTCTTTACATAAATATAGTTTACATACTTATATAACACTTAGATTGCATTGTAGACAGGAATTTTAGTAACATTTGAATAAGATATATTCTATTGCATAAATTTTAAAAATGTCTTTATTTTGAGTTACATAGTAACATATTTGCATAAGGGTATCTGTGGGTGATCATCAAAAAGATTTGGTGATTAATGTATAGTAGATCCTCAAATAGTTGTTTCATTCAATGTTTCATTACAACGTTGATGAGGGAACAAAAATCGTTTCTAGCCAGGGCCCCTGTCTGTGGAGTTTCCCATTTGCCCCATGTGCTGTGGGTTTCCTCTGGATCCCCAGTTTCCTCCCACCTCCCAAATATGTGCAGGTGAGGCGAACTGGCATGTCTCCATTGTGCCAGCCTGAGTGAGTGTGAGTGTGAGTGTGAGTGTGAGTGGGAGTGTGGGTGTTGGTGGCCCTCCGATGGAAGGACACCTGTCAGGGTGGTCTCACCTAGCACCCTGAGTTGCCAGAAGAGCAATCAATATGTTGGGAAATCATTGTCTTACTTGTTTTTCTTAAATGTATGTAGAGCTCATACTGATTTCAATGTTTACTTATTAGAAGTGTCACTTTAAGGTCTTTATTTAAAAGTTCGGTGATGTTTTTTTTGTGACCAGACATATGTCATAGGAACTTAGCTCTTGTCTATATCAACTAGCCTAGGGTAAATTTGATTTCACATTACATGTCATTTTGTTTAAAATCACAGTTTCCAAGAACCTATCGAAATTAAGTGAGGACTTACCATATACACATTATTCTTGAATATGTAGAATAATTGTTGGCATTAAATTTCAGGCTCTAATTAAATGACGTAGTTATACATGGACACAACCAACACATAGTTTGGTTTTGAGGTTAGAATGTGTTTACATAGCTCAGAATTATTAATTGGGTAATGGATCTAAGTTAACATGGCCAGCTGGTTAATGCATCTTAACTCAATCTGTAGAGTTTTCTGAAGTCCAATAAATATATTGAAATGTTTTAAAGCTATCCAAACTATTGCTCAACAAGTTCTTCTTTATGGATCTTAAAAACCATAAATAATTTAACATGAATGTCCTCCTTTTAAAAAAGTAAATGTGGTAGGTAAACTGCTGAGCTATGTGCTAATTGAATGACCTTGTGGTTTGGGATTCACCTAGAATTTGTTCTTATACCATTAAAACATGGAGAACAGAAGAGAGGAGGAAAGGGTGGTTACTCTTAAACTCATACCTGATGAGCTGAGAAGAATACGGCAGAATCTTTCTCCCTTTTACTTTTCTGCATATTTGGGTGATAAAGTGTGGAACTAAAATATTTCTTTTGAGTTTTTAACAACATGAATGTAAGTCGTTAGCACTGAATGAAGTGGAATTTTGGATTTTTCTCATCCTCAGCAAATGGAGCAGACATCCCTGAACCCGCTCCAGGTCAGCACGTGACCTCAGTGGCATGTGTGAAGCCTGTAGTACCTTCCACATGTGTGTAGTTCACAGCTTCTGTTCATATAAAATAAAGAGAATTAAACACACTTCATAAGGAGGGCATGAGGGTCAAATGAAGTAATATACATGACATCCCAAAGCACTTAACAGCTGATAGCTCAATTTTGAAAATGAAATATATTTTAATAAGCACTGCCTTAATAATTATTCAGTGTATGTATACATTTTTTGAGACGCCCTATATTTGAGAAAGGTAAAGAGAGCCAAATAAATGCAAGGTTGTAATTACTGCTAGCATTTGGGGTTAAATAAGACCCCAAAACTTGTAAGAAACTTTGAAAGAATTTTAGGGCTAATTTCACAACATTGAGAATTTTTGCCTAACATTTCTGAGAAGTGAACACAAGCTGCGGAAAGTAAAATGTAATTTTGCTGTGCTCTAGAAATAGAAATTTAGGAGGTCTGGGTTATAGAATGAGGAAAATATAACATGACTTTTCAGAAGAAGAAAAAAGAAGGAAATACAGATGCTAAGCAAAAGTAAAAGCAAGAATAAATAAAAGTGTGTAATAAGGAGATGAAGTCCCTCTTCCAGTTTGCGTGACCTGTCCCCTTTGCTTGTTTCCCATCATGAGAGGAAGTGGTTTTGACCTGTGGGTCGGCTAAGGCTGGGGAGGGGCAGAGTGGGACATAGGAGAGCTGACTCCTCCCTGGGAGGAGTTCCCATCAGAGTTCTAGAACCTTACCTCCCCCCTGGCTTTTGAACTAAGTAGGACTGCAAAACTGCATGCAGTGAGCTCGTCTTGATCTCGTAGTCCTTGGAGAGCTTTGCGGTGCTGGTACCAACTCAGGAAATATTGTTTGGATAAGGTTGCCCACTGCAAGGAGATGGGTCTCTATAGGAACCGGAACTGGACTGGACTGGAGGAAAGAGCCTTTCATAGGGGAACAGAAAAGATGGCTTTGAGGAGCCCAGGAGGGAACGGGGAAAAGATGGTCTTGGTATATTAACTCCAGATTTGAACTGCACATTTTCTCAGGAAGAATCTAAGACGTGAAACACTGCTTTTATTCACATGCACATAGAAGCCAAGAAGCCCCTCTGGCAGTCACTGACAGCTGTCTGCAGGACAAGTTGTCCGTGCCCACAAGCAGGAGAGTTGTGAGTCAGCTTCTGCTGGGCCGTCCTTCCTGGGAGTCTCCAGGAACACGACCACCTCTCCATCTACCTGGCTGTCTTTTTAAAACTAAGGCTTGCTTTTAAAATATTGATGATCGTTGGGTCTTTAACATAGGGAGGTTTAAGGCCTGCAGCCTTTCATCATTGCATTTTGTTTCTTTTTACATTTTGTTTTTAGAGCACACATTCTTTAGATCACAAGCCACTTTAATTCTCTCCCTGCATCTAATGAACACAAATGATAATTTCAAGATAGATGATAACAGTGTTCCCACACATACGTGTTGCTGTCCTTTAATGGAAAAAAAAATGGCAGGTATATTGGGTTCTTTGTGAAAATCTCATTTTCTTCATCTGTCATAACCAGTAAAAATATGTAGCAAGAAACTTCTGGTCCTTCTCTGTGTTAACACTGCTCACTTCTTACACATGCATTTTGCATATTATTGGTACTCAAGATAAATACACTGTCAACCATCTGCTTATTACACAGATATTTATTGGGAACCAACCATGTGCAAAACATAAAGATACACACAATTTGTCTTCAGTATTTATGCTTTAATCATATAAGATGAAAGATGTTTAGTGATTACTTATTCTATCTATGTATGTCCCTGCAGAATATCTGCACCACAGCTTTAGGGTCAGAGAACTGGGAATCAAAGAAATCGTTCTATTTTTGGCACAGGCCCTGACCTCTGGGTGCCCTGGCTGGTTACTTAGTCTGTGCTTCAGGTTCCCTTTCTGTAAGTGTAACCACCATGCTTCCTTTTTCTTATAATACGCTAGAGGTCTGGTGCATGAATTCGTGTATGAGTGGGGTCCCTTGGCTATCGGGGCCTACCAGGGGGGCCAGCCTGCCAGGGGGAGGTACTGCAGGAGGCTGGCCAGCCATCTCCCCACTATTGGGGCCAGTTGGGGAGGCCAGATTGGGGGAGGGACCATGGAAGTTTGGCCCCAGCAGCAAGCTAAGGCATGGCCAATTCCATAAGGAATTGGGCTCAGTCCTCCCTCCTGTCTGGGTCTAGGGTGCAGGTAAACCAGATTCAGTGCTGTCAGAGCCCCAGCAGCAAAGTCTGGGTCAGTGTGCATCATAGCTACCAGCTGGTCATCCGGTCGTTTCAGTCATTCAGTTGGTTAGGCTTTTATATATATATAGAGAGAGAGAGAGAGCTATTAATGAGTGAAATGAGAAAATCACTTCAAATTACATTTTCTTCTTTCAAAATAGATTGAAACAATTTACTGCTTGTTGCACGCTGATAGTTCCCTTCTGCTTCTTATAAATTATAAAGCAATTTGACCTGAGGATTAACTCCAAGGATCAGTGCAAAATTAATGTAAAAAATCAATTTGTGAAAGTAGAATGGTTGTAAGAGGAGCCTTACATGCAAGTCTGTAATCTGGGGTACAGAATGTACTCTGTAATTATAATGTCAATAATTACCCATCAAGGAAAGAAACCCAGCAGCTCCTCAGCTGTTCATGTCAACCCATATTTTTCTCAGTGCGACCTGGACTCCCTGTGCCACACACAAGAAGACATCATCATTCTTCCCCGGTTACCCCCACGCCTTGCTTGCTTTATTTGGTCTTTTGCCAAGGCACCCCTTCAGAATGTGGAAGATATCATAGGATTCTCAATTCAAAGGATATGGAGAGGGGGTAGAGTATTCTTTCTTGAATTTCTTAGTTAAAATGGTGGATTTTCTAAGAAAACCCTAATAGACACCCATGTAATCTCAAGGAACTGCTTCCAAAACTAACGTAGGCCAGAACTGGACCTACTTTAACAGAATATTTTATTCCCTGCCACACAATTTAGATACCCCCTTTCTAAAACACTCTTCATCTGCCCCAGCAGTAGAGTCCTATAAGGAGTCTAGAGAAAGCTGACCACTCCAGGACTAAGTGTGGTTTGCTGGGGTGTTGGGGGGATGTATTGGAGGGGTGGCCTACAAAATAAGAGAAGGCAGAAGCATCCAGAAACTCTGAGATGGGCTTGCCTAATTGCATTTCTCTGTTTATGTCAGCAAATTGGCAAAGAACGGAACGCCTGAATCATTAGAGATGTGTTGAGGGTAGATCATTTGGGAGAAACACAGTTTTGTGCATCAGTGGGGTATGTAAAATTAACAGGACAAAGACGGAGCAAATGTTAATGGTACTTAATTAGAAATGTACTCAAGGACCCAAATTTAATTGATTGCCAGCATGAATGGCTATTATTTTTATGCTGAAACAGTTTAATGTACTGTATTAAACTTTCTATCTATAAAATAAAAGTTTTAACCATCTAAACATGAAAAATGAACATTTCCTGGGGCTAACTGTAGGTCAGATATCTGAGGCCTCTTCTTTTGGAAGTATGGTTACATACCTCATGTTTTCATCTTTATTTAAAAAAATATTTTTTTAATTGATTTCAGAGAGAAAGGGAGAGGGAGACAGAGATAGAATGTCAATAATGAGAGAGAATCATTGATCAGCTGCCTCCTGCATGCCCCCACTGGGGTTCAAGTCCATAACCCTGGCATGTGCCCTGACTGGGAATTGAACTATGACCTCCTGGTTATTAGGTCAATGGTCAACCACTGAGCCACACCGGCCAGGCCCCATATTTTAATCTTTATTACACTCCTCTTAACTATACATACAATTTGTATCCATGTGTCTCTTGACATACACTCTGTGTAGTGTGTGTATGGGTAGGCAGACTCAAACTAGGTACTCTACAGAGAATTTTAATTTGCCACACATACAACCTTGAATCAAAATGGGGGCATTAAAGGCCACTTGACCAAAGACCACTTGAGCAGGACTTTGAGCTTGAACAAACAATCCAACAAATCTGGCCATCTCACTCAGGAGGCTTTCATCACCAGCCAAAAGTGAATGTTCACTTACTAATGAGAAACTTCATATTTTCTGTTATGTAATTACTGGGTGAGGAAGTGCATGCTGCCCAGTGTGAGTGTTCAGACAACAGCCCTTATTAATATTTCATACAAAGTCCTGAGAACTGAGCACGAGTTCATTTGCCAAATGCCTCTTTGCCATTTTTCTATGCTTTGTGAGATTTTCATTTTCACCACTCTTCATAGTTATACGGTGAGTTTGATGAGTAATTGTTTCTTATGATTTAACTGTCTCCTCAAATTACTATCAAATAGTTCATTATGTGTTTAAATTAAACCAAAAGGATGAGTCATAGGAAGGCTATGCTAGGTGGTTTTTATAGGGATGTTTTGAGCAAAATTCAATGGAGCTTCTCAGGATTAGGGATCCCAGAAGGTAGCGATGTACGTTTTGGAAGATTCCTTAAGACTGACAGAACATCTTAACTTTCTTTGGACGTATACACAGATTTTAAAAAATTGAATAGGCACTTTTATTACTGAATCTAGAAACTAGCATCCTGACATGTGCTCTTTAGGTAATAAGTAAATAAGATGTATCATTTATAAAACATGCTCCTATTCTTGAAAATCTACATTTTAGTTCTATCTCCATTGACTTGGTAGACTCTTTCTTGAAGTATGGACTCTAGCCCGTGGTTTTAATGTAACTTCACTGCCCTTTTAGGTGAAAAGGCAGAACCTGGTGGATTGAGAAGATGGAAAGGGTGTTGTGAATTTAGACTAAGGCCCAGGTAGTGCCTGGTAATGAGCTTCAAGTCACTATGCCCTGATTCTTCATACTTCCTCTAAAAACCTTGTAGGATGTTTTACCACCGTGAGTGCAATATTCTACTTGATGATAATAGCTATAATGAGCCCTTACTAGTGTCAAAGCAGTGTGTGTTCATTTGCATACATTATCCCTAAACTATGCAAAAATTTTACATAATGGACCCAATTTCCCCAATTTTCCCGAAAGGAAACTGAAGCTCAGTAAATTATTTCTCAGGTGTTTTCAGATCGTGGAATTAAATAAGGTAAGTAGGTTGGCATTCAGAAGGTTACTTGTCATTGGTGTCCCATGGGACCCCTCAAAGTCTATGCATGTGAGTTCCCAGGTGAAGGAGCAGAATCCGTGAAGGGACAGGTTTGGGGGAGCACTGGCCTAAACTATTGGGCTTAGTCTGTCACCAGTGATCCACCTGTTGAGTTAAAGTTGAACTGAGAGTGGGAGAGAAAAGGGGAAAGAAGCTTTCAGTAACTGGGAGAATTTGACTCAAATTTTACAATTTCTTTGGGAACAATTGATTAACTTCAGCTGGTTCAGGGCCCAAACCCACAGGTGGGAGTGGACTAAGGTGACCAGACATCGCACTTTTGGCGGGACAGTCCCGATTTTTAACAGTTTGTCCCACATCCCTCAGCATTTTTAAAAAGTCCCAATTACTCTTTGTAATATTTTAAGTAATAATTTAAAAAAAGAAAAAAAATACCCCCCTCCCCCGGTCAATGGTGTACTACTTTAAATCTGGTCTCCTTAGAGTAGACCCATTAAGCTGGTATAAACCCCAGTGGGATGAGCAAATCTGAACAAGACCAGTGATAGGAGAGTAGCAAATTAAACCATTTGACACTTCTGTGGCACTTTGCCCTAATAGTACTGTCCCTCTCTGTGACCTTCTCACCATGCAGGGATATTTGATCTTCTGCAGTAAACTCCCATTTCCTCGTTTGTTGCTTGGGATTAATTTGGGGTCAGCAAGTACTCAGCTCTCAGTGGATGTTTAGGCAAGAGACATGGGAGAAGAGATAAAGAAGAAGTCAAAAGAAAATGAAAAAGAAAGTACAGGGTTTCCAATTGATAAGTGAACAAAATCAGGAGAGGGAAGCTGCAAAGTTTAACCTCGGCATGCCTTGATCTAGTCACTATGAGTGACTAATTCACTCAGAATTAGGGAGTTTTAGAGTTTTTTATTAAAACTTGTCTTATAGGTGAGAAACTGAGGCTCAAAGATAAACAATTACCCCTCACCTTTCAGCTAGTTAACAGCAAGCTCAGGACTAGACTCAAGTCTCTGATTCCCTGTTATTATTCCTTTTTATTCTTATTTCCATGATAACACTGTACTGAGTCTTCATGGGAGGTGCTGATAATCTGGTTGAATAAATAACCAACATGGTATCAGTGGATTATAGATGGTGAGTGCTTCCGTTTAGAGGAAGCACCTTGAAGAAAGTAAGATCTGGGTCCTAAAGATGGTGGGTGAGTACTGGAACGTTAAATGAAAAGGGAGGGGAGCACAGAGTGGCATGGGGATAGGATGAGTGAGGTTGGAAAAAAAATGCGTTGGAAAAAAAAAATGGAAAGGTACATTTGGATCTGACATAGAATGTCTTGAACTGGGGCTAAATAGTTGGGCTTGTTAGTCATTCTACTTCAGCTCATCTTCCCTGGCTAATGCCTAGGTACTCAGTCCTCTATTTACCATAGTCCCACCCTGTCATTCTTATAGGTTGATGAGCTTTTACAGACTCATTGGTGGTCTTATTCCTGTGGCACATCTTAAGCAGAATATGTGCATTGTATCCCTGAAACTCTTTCTTCTATGTCTACAGATCAAAACCTTGGAATCCAAGAACTTGGTTTTTTACTCTTTAGTCTTCTTAGAAAGTTACATGTGTACATAATATCCCATTTCCTTAGGTCTCTAATGTTCCATCTGCCTTGTCCTCATCACTAAAAATGATGTCAAGTGATCATGTGTTGCCACCTTATTGAGAAATCTTTTCTTGTATGAAAAAGTCTTCAGATAACTAAGGTCAGGAAATAAAAAATGGGTATTTAGAGACTCCGTAGAGCCAAATGGAAGACTGTGGCTTGTAGAAGACTGCATGGCTTAGGATTTCTATTTTTATTTTCTTTATAGCTAAAAGTTAGTTAGCACTTACCTGCAGGATTTTAAGTGCTTTGTATGTATTATCTCATCAAATTAATCCAGAACTTCTGTGAGGCCAGTACTGTGATTATTACCATTTTCTACATGAGGTTCAGAGAGTTCAAGTTCCTTGTTAGAAAACCAGTCTTGTCAGAGTCTGTAACTTAGTGGCCATCTAGCACAGCGACAGCCAGGCACTTCACTTGATTTTACGAGTATTGCTTTTGTAACAACTACTTAGACACTACAATCAGTCATTTTTAGTCAAAATCTCATGATCCAGAAAGCAAATATGTTTTGAGAAGCCTATTTATGACATCAAGAGCCAATTTTAAAAATGTTAGGATGCAGAAAGGCAATAGAGTCCAAAGTTTAAGGACATGGGCTCTTGAGCCTGGAGCCTGAATCCTCACTCTGGCACCTACTACCATGGACCTGCAAAATAAACAACCAGTCTGGATTTGAGTTTCCTGATCTGTATAATAGATAGATATAGATAGAACACTGACCCTGTAAGATTGGTTGGGAGAATTAAATGAGATAACATATTATATGAAGTCGTTAGCCCAGTGGCTGGTGCATTGGAAGTGCTAAGTTTGTTTGCTGAAAGTTGTTCGTGTTTTTAGGTTGTTCTCGGTTTGTTGACTGCAGAGTTCCCTCTGAGGTGGCACCTCACACTCTAGTATCCTGACAAAACTGATGACAGTCTGACAGAATGAGCCGTGCTGTTAGGTTAATGTTTGCCCAGGAAACGCCTGCATCTCTGAACTGGTTTTCTGACTATGTTGATTTACTCCAAAGAAATTCAGATGGGACCAGAAATGATAGAATTTTCTGATTATTTAGGAAATCAGAGAAGTTATAGTATCCTGGCTCTACTCACATTTGTGAATTCTACATCAGCTCAATGACCCAAGTCTTGCCCAGCCTATCCTATATAATAAAGAGGTAATATGCAAATTGACCATCACTCCGGTCAATTTGCACCCACAGCTGAGGCTAAGTTCCCATATCGAGCCTTAAGGAGCAATCAGCAGGGACCTGAGGCTGCGCGCCCACTCACCTCCTGCATGGGGCTTGACAGGGGACCTCAGGTTGTGCCTTCCACCCGCAGGGCTTGACAGGAGACCTCAGGCTGCTCCCCCCGCCCTGGCACCAGGCCAGAGGAACTCAGGCTGCACCCTCTTCCCTGGTGCCAGTTCGGGGGACCTCAGGCCATGCCCCCCACCCTGGCTCCAGGCCAGGGGACCTGAGGCTGTGCCCCCCACCCAGTGGGACTTAATTGGGGCCATCAAGGTGTACCCTCCGCCCTGGTGCTGGACCAGGGGACCTCAGGCCATGTCCCCACCCCAGCACCAGGCCAGGGGACCTCAGGCCATGCCCCCCACCCCAGCACCAGGCCAGGGGACCTCAGGCTGTGCCCTCTGCCCTGGCACCCAGGGGACCTGAGGCTGCACCCCCCCCCACCTGGCAGGGCTTGACAGGGTGGGACTGGCCGGGTCTGGATCTAGCCCAATGAAGGGGGGCTGTCCAGGTTTGGGTTTCAAGGGATTTTGAGGTCCACATGGGTGGTTGAAGACTTGACTCTGGGTTCCATGGTGCACCCCAGACTCTGACAGGAAGAAGATTTTCATATACATTTTACTAATTTTCTTTAATCTCTGACACTTCTATTATAGAGAAAGGACAAATAGCAATAGTAAAATATTTCCTCTAATTAATTCCCTTTTAATATGCACGAATTTCATGCACTGGGCCACTAGTAACAAATAAGATCTCTTGATTTTCACTTGCCTGTGCTCAATTGTATTCTGATACTTTCCCATGTGTTTGACTTGTCTCTTCAATAACTGTTTATGTTCCCTTATAACAGAAGAAACTAAATCTTATGCTTCTTTTAAATTTTTAAAATTAATTTTAAAGAGAGAGAGAAACATCAATTTGTTGTTTCACTTACTTACATCTTCATTGGTTGATTCTTGCATGTACCCTGACCGGGACTTGAACCTGCACCTTAGCATATTGGGATGATGCTCTAAGCAACTAAGTTACCCAGCCAGAGCTAAATCTTCTTTTAGAGGGCGTGATTTTACTTCTTAAATGGAATGTATGTGAACAAATTATTTATTTGACTAATATGATGCTAGTCATTATGAGCCAACATTTTTGCCTACCCTTGAAGAAAGGAGAAGACCATTGCTGGTTAGTATTCTATTAGATCAGAAGATGCTTCTCCACATGTCATCATTGTTGCTTAAGTTGAAATTGTCCATGACCATCCTGGTCCATGTGGCTCAGGTGGTTGAGCGTCGTCCTTTGCACCAAAAGGTCACAGGTTTGATTCTTGATCAGGGCACATACCCCGGGTTGCAAGTTCGGTCACAACCAATGGATGGTTCTCTCTCACATTGATGTTTTCTCTCTCTTTTCCTCTCCCTCTCTCTTCCTCTCTCTCTAAAATATCAATAAAAACATTTTTTTTAAAAAAATAAAGGAATTGTCTGTGACGATCAGTTTATCAGATATTGATATTGCAGTGAGGAGCTTATCCAGTCCCAGTCAGAGTCCCTGTCTTCATTAACACTCCTCATTGTGACTGGATAGGCACTGATGGTGGTGACATAGTGCTTAGTTGAGGGAATCTGTGTGAGGTCATTTGAGGGTCAGTAGTGCCCCCTTTTCAGCACCTTTTAGGTAAGTGATGGATGGCAGGGTTGCCGCCTGTCATGAGGTTGAGTTCACATCAGTCAGGCCATTATCAGGATTCACTCTTCTCCGGCAGTCACATGAGCCAGAGACATGTACTCTGTTACTGCTCGCCAGCGGCTGGCTAGACCCTAAGGTTATAAAGATGAGTAAGACAGAGCCCCTGCTCCTAAATAGCTCTTATCAACTCAGATAATAAAGTCATAGCTAACACTTACCATCTGTCTGCTGTGTGCCAGGCACTGTGCTAAGCATGTTACACAAGTTAACTCATTTAGTATCACCTTCATATTTGCTGATGCAAAAGGATCTTGAATTGTTTGCCTTCTGTTTCTTTTTAACTCCTATAGTAGGATTAGTAAGGCATGGTAACATGTGGTAGCATCTTTTGAGTTTGCTGTGTTAAGAGCACATCCATTTCCAAAGAATTCAAGATGATTCACAAAAAGTACAATAAATAATTGAGCAAACCTGGATGAAAGGAGAAAATGGGGTAAGGACTAATATGGAGATACTAGTGGCCTGGTGCATGAAATTCATGTGTGTGTGGCGGGAGGGAGTTGTCCCTCAGTCCAGCCTGTGCTCTCCAATCTGGGACCCCTTGGGGGAGGTCTGACTGCTGATCCTTGTGGGATCAGGCCTAAACTGGCAGTCGGACATACCTCTCACAATCCGGGACCACTGGATCCTAACCACTCATCTGTCTGCCAGCCTGATTGCCCCTAACCACTCTACCTGCTGGCCTGCTTGCCCCCAACTGCCCCTCACTGCTGGCCTACTTACCCCCAACTGCCCCCCCCCCGCCAGCCTGCTTACCCCCAACTGCCCCCCTGCCAGCACGGGGGGGAAGTTGGAGCGAGCAGGCCTGCGGGGGGGGGGGGCAGTTGGAGGCAAGAAAGCTGGCAAGGAGGGCAGCTGAGGGAGAGAAGGATGGTGGGGGGCAGTTGGGGGTGAGCAGGCCGGCAGGGGAGTGGTTAGGGGCAATCAGGCTGGCAGGCAGGTGAGTGATTAGGAACCAGTGGTCTGGATTGCGAAAGATATGTCTGACTTGCCCCCAACTGCCCCCTCCACCCCCCGCTGGCCTGATCACCCCCAACTGCCCTCCCCTCCTGGCCTGATCACCCCTAATCACCTCTGCCTCGGCCCTGCCACCATGGCTTTGTCCAGAAGGACGTCTGGAAGGTCTCCTGGAAGGTCTCCCAGTCTAGTTAACATATTACCCTTTTATTAGTATAGATGGCACACAAGCTTTACTTTCTAGTTGTCCAGAGAGAAAGAGAAATAAAATAGACATTTGCAAGCTAAGAGACCTATGAGTTAAAAACAAACCAAGAGAAGGACAGCCTTTCAGGGAACTGAGAGCTGAGGGAAATTACTTCTCTCCTGATGTGTGGGGTGTGTCCCATGAACTCCTCAGCCACAGCTCTGTGAGAGGGGGTGTCTCAGGTATAATGCCCTTCAGTGGTGACCACTGCATAACACCAAAACAGAACTTATTTAAAGTGACATGATCCAACTAAAGTGACATGATGCAGAACTAACTATTCAAGGATTGAAATTTCTGGGCAGTTTTCTATGACTCTGATTCTCACAAGTGGCTTTTGCTATCCAGGGTTATGTAACTAGGAAGTTATAAAATCATGATTAGAAAATGGGTCTGACTAGCTCTAGGATCTATGGTCCTTAGGGTGAACTGTGACTTCCCACCCCTACCCCGGAAGGCTTTCTGGACCAAAACTAACCAAAACTAACCAAAATTTACATCAAAATGTAATTATCAAGTTTCAGTATTGACCACTAGATAAGTAATCTGTTCTCTTCCTTTTCATGATGACAAAATGTAACAATATTGAAATATTCTTCACAGAATGGAGTTAATACTTTAAGTAAAACTCCTTACATGTAAGAGATAAAAGATATTTGTAGCCACACCTAACATTTCCCTAAAGATACCTGTTTATCAATCCACCCTTCCTCAGCTGGCCAGTCAGTGTCCTATAATAAAACTAGTAGAAGAAAAATGAATGAACAGAACAGGTATTCTCTTTGGTTTTAACCAAGTAAATAACCAGCCCTTTAGACTCCCAGTCACCCCTCTTGGACTGAAAGGATGCCTTATCCTGGCTCAGATTCTGCAAAAGAGAGAGTCAGAGTCTGGGGTGGGGGGTTCGCTGGGGCTCCTGGTGGCAGCAAACAGGCAAGGAGAGGAAGGAAAGCAGAGACTGGGAAGACAGGCCTTGTTCTGAGTGTGAATGGACCACGGGCCCTCGAGAGCAGGAAATGTTGCAGGCCAAGACACTCACGGAAAAGCTCTTATCTAAACAGAGGTGGGCAGGACGCTGGATCACCTCCACCATTGTCCAAGGAGCTGACCCGAAGCCTCCAATCCCTGAAAAGTCTTCTCCACTCCCCCCTCTCCATTCAGACCAGAAGTAATTTTCAGTGTGGGCTCTAAGGCGTCACCAGGTCTCTCACTGCACAAGAAAGTCGGAGCCCTCTCAGCCTGACCCTGTGACCACCCGAAGGCCTAGGCCCTTTTCCTGGAGCAAAGAAGCAGGAACCATTCTGTCTAAACACTCCTTCCAGCGCCGTGCCTTTTGCTGCCAGCATCCCTTCCCCTATATTGTTTTATTTGTTTTAAAAGAATGTGAGAAGAGGGGAAAAGATAGTGTTTGCAGATTCTATTAATCTGATGGCTCAGACACGCTATGGGTGATGTTTTGACATAGCGCACAGGAGCAGAGGGAAGTTTACATCAGGTCCGGCTGCAGGGCGGCTGCCCCAGCCAGCCCAGGGCCCTGGCCGCGCCCACTGGCTGGCTTCCAGGTGGGCTTTTCTTTCCTTTCTATTTTTTCAAAGTCATTTTTTTACAGCCTCGATGTATTCTTTACCACTACTCTACCCCTTTGTTTCCTAACTTGAAATGATTTAATATTCTTTATAAATATATTCTACTTACAGTGAGCACATGCAGTTTAATCTCATCAAACAGAGTTCACAAAAGTAATCCTCAGATTTCATCATCCAAAAAAGAAAGAGGGAAATTATTGTCTTGGGACTCAGTAGAGCTTTCTAGTGCCCCCAGTAAAGGTACTGTATTTATAAATTATATATACAATCACTACTAGGCAATGGCTCAGGCTCAAATAAGCAACCATAGGGTTTTGGGGTGCTCAGCTCACCACTGCACACTGCCAGCCAGAGGTCTCTTTAAATTGAGCTGCCTGCTATAAATGATTGGAGTTTATAATAAACAGGCCACCTTTACCTCATAGCAATCAGGCATCATGCAGACCAACTAAGTCAACAGGGAAAGAGAAAGATTGTGATAAAAGGTAGATTTTATATTTTGTTGCAAAATTTTTTAAAATGATAAAATTTACCAGCTAGTAGAAGACCAAGAGTTCCTATAATTTTGGCATCAAAACATTTTTATGACCAAAACTAACCAAAATTTACATCAAAATGTAATTATCAAGTATTCCTCTCCTCTTCCCTCTCCGCCAAAAGACTGGGGCCTCTTCTCCCTTTGGCAGCTAACACTTCATTTCTCTTGGTGTCTGACCCTGGACCAGAGCTTTCCTCTCGGGTAACTAAGCCAGAGGCACCGGCGAAACGTCGTGAGGTAACGTTTGGGGGGTTACTTGGTGGAGAGTGTCAGGAACTCTGGGTTCTAATCCCAGGGCTGCTCCTTTCTCTGTGAGTCTGAGCAAGGCATTTGATTTTTCAGAGGTTCATTTTCCTCATTGCTGAAAGGGTTTGTGAACTGGGGATCAGAATACCTGCTTCACTGGGTGACTGTGAGGCTCTGTGGACCTTAGATATGTATATATCGCTCCTAGCCTAAGCCTGGCACTAGTTTTACCTCAACCAACCAAGAGTCAGAATTTAGGACAACAGAGATTTTGAAAGTAAGTTCAGCTTATTATCATGTGTCATAGGGAGAAAGGAGACGCTTAAAAAACACCACACACACACTGACACACACACATGTACCTCTTTATCTTAAGATTCAGGCTGTAGGGTAGAGTCTTTAGAACTGAGGTGGTTAGGGAACTTGCTAGAAATCATTTATGAAATGATAATTTTTTAACTCTAATCATGGAGTCTTGGTTTCTATAACAGGCACTAAACAGATAGGCAATCTCTAGAAAGGCCAAATGAAGGCTTGAACCCTCTCCCCTGTTCTTCAGAGTCTACGTTTTCTCACAAGAGAGAGTCACGTCAAAGCAAATACAGATACTAACCATCAGTGGCTGAGCTCACCCAGCTGGACTCTCCTTCTGATTCCATCAGATGCCACAACCCGTCCTGTAAAGAAAGAAAGTGCCCCTGCGGTGTAGGTAGGGGAGGAGAAAGAAAGGCAGGGAATGAAGAAAGTCTGAAAGTCCAAACTGTCAAAGCCAGCACCTAAGGAGCAGCACGGGGAACACAAAGGGCTGCTTGGGTGTATGTCCTGTGTTGGGCATGTGAAGGTGCCTGGGAACTGAGTTCAGGAGCCGTGGATGACAGCATGAATTCACCGCAAACCAGGCACACACTGCACATGCAGCACATGTTGGTTGCATCTGATGAGAGTTGTATGCCAGATGTTGGAAAGGAGTTCACCATACTATGCAAAAAGGGCTAAAAGAGACTGAAATTGCCACTGCTCCAATGATATCCGTATAGTGAATATACGACACGCCTTGTGTTGCTATATACAAAGAAACATGGAAGTAAAGCAATTTCTTGTCATATGATGATATTACATGGATATTGTTACCTACAGTGTAAAGGTTAAGTGCACGGATTCTGGAGTGAGCCAGAACTGATGATAAATTCTGCTTCTGCCACTTCTTAGCCATTTAGCCTTGGGTAATTACTTAACCTCTCTAATCCTCCATTTCCTTATCCATTAAATGGGAGGTGAGAGTACCTACTTTTTTAGGATATTGTACAGATTAGTGAGATAGTGTTTAAGAAACGCCTAGTGCGTAGAAAATATAACCTTTACTGTCGTAGAGAATTACATGCATGGTGTATGTTATAATGATTAGAGCTATGGCTGGTTAACTTGCCTGTTGGGACCAGCAGTCAATATTGTCAAGTTTGTCGGTTTGACCCCAGTGTTGGCTTTGCCTTTTTCTGTGGCCTCAGACTGCCTTTATCTCTCCTTGGTCACAGAGGAGCCAAGTATTTATGAGTGTGAGGGGAACAAGGCAAATTCCTCGCCACTACAGGAAAATCAACCCCAAGCATGTGGGTCAGTAATGTCACCTACATCTCTGGAGGGTGGTGCTTTCCTAGTAAGTGTCGAGAGAAGAAGCCTGGTGACTGAGAGCAGCCAGGAGCGCCCCACGGATGCTCCTGCGTGGAGTTAAACACACGGACACGTCACACGTAGGGTCCCGCTCCATGTGCTGGGCACGTAATCGGCTGCTTTCTTTTAATTCATTTATGCCAATCTATAGTCTGAAACTGATTTGTTTCAACTCTGGGGCAACGGATGAGTTGACATGGAGTACACTCTTACCCCGGAAACTTTTTTCTCTCTCAATGGTTATAAATAACCTCCATGATGTTGTGCTTGGCATGCTGCATGCAAATGGAGGTCGGGTCCTAACGCTCATTAGGAAAGGGATGGAGGCTCGGAGCGGAGAGGACAGCGTGGAGCTGAGGCTGATAACAGTGGCCTTGTCCAGCATTGTGCCTGGGAGCTTTCTTATCTCTCTTTGGCAGGAGGTGCTGTGGGCTTCCTGTGCGAAATCAGGAGTGAACGCTGCTTTCCTCTTGTTGTTCGGCTTCCTCCCCCCTCAAGACAGTTCCCAGCACAGCGATTATCTCTGCATCTTCAAACATGGCACAATCTACTTCCTTAAGAGCTTGATGTATTCTTAAGACTTAGGCAAACTCCCCTCCCCCTAAATCTCTTTTCAAGTGCTATTATATAGTCAGGCTCCTAAATGACATTCTATTTTTACAGTTGCAATTACAAAGAGGGAAAAATAACAGTCCTCGAATTAGAAAACAGCCACAGAACCTGTCCTTTGTGTTTGGAGGACCTTGTGGTAGTCCCGTCTCTAGTTTGCATGCTGGTGCTTGTGTCCTCAGCTACTGCCCTTAGCCTTAGTGGGGGGGGGGGGGGGGTCAGAGATGGACAGGCCCTAGTGACCTCCGACAGCAGGCTGCATTTCCCTCGGGAAATGCCTAGACTTGCTTTACTCTCACATATTTCTTTGCATTTCCTGAAGACCAAGAGTATGAAACTAAGATCTTTGTCTAAGGCCTCTCTTATCTTTTCCCCTTCTTTAAGGGAAAAAGAATGAAACTGAAGACTTCTCTTCCAGACCCAAGATGTCACAATACCCAGTACACACACACACATAACTAATATAGGTGTACACATATTCATAGAGGTGTACAGATGTCATGAGCCCCATATGCATGTAATGTACATACATGCATTATATATACTTGTATGTGTATTGAGCATGTGTGAAAGATGTGAGGTCAAATACTAGCTCAAGGTATGGAGGTTATAGTCTAGAAAATGGTGCCCTGCCCGGTGTTGCTTAGTGGAGCATCAGCCCACTCACTGAAGGGTTTCAGGTTTGATTCCCAGCCCCACTCAGGGTGAGTACCGAAGGCAACTGATAGATGTGTCTCTCTCTCTCTCTCTCTCTCTCTCTCTCCCACTCTCTCTAAAAATCAATGGAGAAAAAAATCCTCGACTGAGGATTAACAAAAAACAAACAAACAAAAAGAAAATGCAGAATACTAATAATGAAAACTAGGGCAAAATAACATCATGATTTGAAAACTTCATCAATAAAATGTCTCAAGTAAAGGAGAAAGTGTCTAATTTCTCTTTGGTTTCGTTTTCTCTACTAATAGAGAACACTAATCAACAGAGTTGATTAGTGAAGAAAATTGCTTTCACTTTCTCTTATTTACCTGATGATTATAAGATTAGCTTGTAGAAACCAGAAATTCCTTAAGAGTGGTTACTCCTTGCCCTAGCCAGTTTGGGTCAGTAGATAGAGCATTGACCTGCAGACTGCAGGGTTTGATTCCAGTCAAAGGCATTGTACCTCAGTTGCAAGCTCAATTCTTGGCCCTGGTCAGTACACATGTGGGAGGCAACCAATCGATGTGTCTCTCTCACATTGATATTTCTCTGTCTCTATCTCTCCCCCTCCCTTTCACTCTCTCTAAAAAGTCAGTGGAAAAATATCCTTGGGTAAGGATTAACAGCAACAAAAGATGGTCACTTCTTATTAATTCTTTTTAAATTTAATCTTATAATCTAACTGTAAAAATAGACATTTTAAAAACATTTGGAGGAAATCTGATTTATGGACTGGGTTCAAACAACACCAAGGAATTGTTGCTAATTCTATTAGGTGTAATAACGACACTGTTGTTGTATTAGAAAATGAGCTTATTTTTGGAAATATGCACTGAAATATGTAGGGCAAAATGGCATGATGTCTGGGATTTGCTTTAAAATACTAACCTATATAATAAAAGAGAAACATGCAAATTAACCATTCCTCTGCTATGCTCAAGCCACACTTACAAACCACACCCACCAGCCAATCAGGAGCAAGCATGCAAATTAACCCAACTAAGATGGCAGCAGTCACAGAGCTGGAATGAACAGGACACTTGGGTTGCCCCGGCAATGGAGGAAGCCAAGCTTCCTACCTGCCCTGGCTGGCCCTCAGCTCTGCTCAAGGCTACAAAGTTTCAATTATAGAAGATAAATAAATCCCAAAGAAAAAAGGAGAGGTTGGGAGCTTGGGTCAACAGGGGGAGAAGGGGACATGGCCAGTCTGAAAATGGCCCTCAGCCCCTCACCCAGGCTGGCCAGGCACCCCAACAGGAACCTCCACCCTGAAGGGGGTGTAGCCAGCCTGCAAACAGCCATCAGCTCCTCACCCAGGCTGGCCAGGAACCTCAGTGGGGACCCCCATCCTGATCCAGGACACCCTTCAGGGCAAACCAGCCAGCACTCACCCATGCACCAGGCCTCTCTCCTATATAATAAAAGGTGATATGCAAATTGACCCTAACAGCAGAACCACTGGGAATGACTGGTCACTATGACACACACTGACCACCAGGGGGCAGATTATTAAACCAGGAGATGCCCCCTGGTGGTCAGTGCACTCCCACAGGGGGAGCTCTGCTCAGCCACAAGCCAGGCTGATGGCTGCCAGCACAGCAGTGGTGGTGGGAGTTTCTCCTGCCTCCTCAGCAGTGCTAAGGATGTCCAACTGCAGCTTAGGCCTGCTCCCCGCTGGCAACTGGACATCCCCTGAGGGCTCTCGGGCTGAGAGAGGGATGTCTGACTGTCAGCTTAGGACCAATTCCCCGGGGAGCATGTGGACATCCCCTGAGGGGTCCCAGACTGCAGAGGGCACAGGCCGTGCTGAGGGACACCCCCTCCCCCAAGTGCACATATTTTTGTACACCAGGCCTCTAGTAGAAAATAAAAAGAAATAAGGGATAGATGAAACAAATGTGGCAAAAATCATAATTGTCAAATCTGGGTGGTGAGTAAATGAGGTTTTATTACATTATGTCTTTTTATCACTATTTTTGAAAATAATAAACTAAAACAAATGAATACTCTTACTAGAAACAAGTCAATATCTCATGCCTGTTTATAAGTTTCTACATGTTTATATGGTGCCAATTACCTGCTAGGCCCTCACTTAATTATGACAACAAAGTGAATAAGTCCTGTGGCCCCTGCTCCCCTGCGGCTGCTGGCCCCGTGGGGCCTGGAAGCACTAAATGGCAACTTAGGAAGTGTGGGTGCTCTGGAGGGGGGACTCACAGGGCAGCATGCACCGGAGGGGAAACTATTCGGAAAACTAGAGAGTTTCACATTCTGGAGTCCTTCCTTGTCTCCAGGTCCAGAGAGGAACAAAAAGAGAACTTTCTTCTGGCCATTGCAATCCTTTCTGTCGTTCCTTTTTCTCGCTTATTGTATCCTCTCACCTTCATCTCACATCAGTCATGGCTGCCCTTGGCTCCTTAAGATCATCCGCTCAATTCTTTCTGGAAATTGGACTCTAAAAGATCCTCCTGGTTTCAAAATCTCCAAAATCTACCCAAAACCTGTACAAAATAAAGCCCAGCAAACTTTCTGTTCACCACAAATTCTAGTCCAAAACAATACAAAATGCTTCAATGAGCTTGGCCTGTTTGTTCAGTGGTTGAGCATCAACCTATGAACTGGGAGGTCATGGTTTGATTCCCAGTCAAGGCATGTGCCTGGGTTGCAGGCTTGATCCCCAGTGTAGGGTGTGCAGGAGGCAGCCAATCAATGATTCTCTCTCATGATTGATTCTCTCTCTCTCTCTCTCTCTCTCTCTCTTTCTCTCTCTCTCTCTTTCTTCCTCTCTGAAAACAATAAATACATTGTTTTCAGAGGACTGGTGAACAAATTTGTGCATGGGTGGGGTCCCTTGGCCTGGTCGGTGGTGAGACTGATCTGGGCCATGGGAGGCCAGCCGGGGTAGGGGCCAAGGGAGCTTGGACGGCCACAGGAGGTCGGATGTGGGAGCACTCTGCCACCAGGGGGCAGCTCTTGTGTTGAGCGTCTGCTCCCTGGTGGTCAGTATGCATTATAGTGACTGGTCAACCAGTCATTCATTCAGTCGCTTAGGCAGATAGAAAGATAGATAGATGATAGATAGATAGATAGATAGATAGATAGATAGATAGATAGATGATAGATAGATTAGTTTAATTTTAAAAATGCTTCAGTGAAATGGTCCCCATGCAAGTAAACAGAAAAAATCTACACTGAAGTTCATCGGAAACAGAGGGGATGGCTGGCCTGGGGTGGCTGCAGGGACTCACGCCAGGCTCCTGCAGGCACATCTCTCCAAACCTTGGGAGCCTAACAGATGCAGTTTTGAGGCACCTAAAATATCTCTCTATTTTCACTGTCTCAAAAAAATCCGTATTTAAATCTCAAGGAATATTTTAAGGTGAACTTGCTATAAACTCAGTGAGTGATAAGAGCAATGAGGGGTCTCAATAGTCAGAATAAGTTGTTAGATAAAACCACGTCATGGGTGGTGGGGGTGTCTAGTCAGTGGTAGCTGCGTGAGTGAAGATGAAGGGATCTGAGTGCACATGGGCATATCCCTGTAATACAGGGAGGATGACTCCTTACTTTCCTCTGTGTCTTTGATTTACAAAACCTCGGCAAGTGAATTAAGCCATTGGATGCTTATATAATCCTGTGAGATTAACAAGGCGGGTATATTTAATATTTAGTTTGCAGGATAGAAAGCTTGTCATACAGTTAGGAGAAGTCGTGGCAGGACTAGCACCTAAGTGCCCTCGGATTCCTGGTCCAGTACTCTGAACTAACCAGACCAAAACACAATTTGGCTAGAACAAAGGGCTTCTTATAAGGTTACGTTTGGAAAAGCAGGCGAGGATGGACTGTGGATGGCCTTGACCATCAGACAAAAAAGCCCGAAATTTCTGTAGTCTAGTTGTTAAAGCTTTTGGAACAAAAAGGGTTTCACTGAAAACCAGAGCATGCAGTTCGGTGGGTGCTGGAAGAATGGAAAAAGCCAGCCGGTAGCAAGGCCAGTTAAGATACTAGTTTACTGCCAGTCGGCATGGACTTAAATATCTTTTTTGTTGTTTGGGGTTTTTATTCATGTAGGATGTAGGACACATAAAACATAATTAATGAGCAATAACTATTTACCCAAATGATTTGCATCGCAAACCATGTGAAAACAGAAGCTTACTGATAATAGCGTGTCTGAGAAAACATGCTCACTTCCAGATATAGGTCAAAATCTCTCTTTAATGGGGAGGGATAAGGACACATGAGTAATACTTTAATCAAAAAAGAAAAAAATACTCAAAAAATGATACTCAAGTCGCTAGTTCAAAATAATGAGAGAGATTTCATGGACTTTTAGAATTAAAAGAGACCTTAAAGACAAGCAACTTCAAACCCTTATTTTATAATTAAACACTTGAGGCCTGAGAAGTTGAAGAGCTTACCATGAAGCCGCCAAACCTGAAAAGAAATAGGCTGAAATTAACAACTGCTCCATCTCGTGTGTGCGTATGCACTTAATTAGCCTGGAAAAAGTTACCTGCATAATGGAATGTTCTGATTAGCAGCCACCCTGTTATAGATGTGATTTCTTTGAGGTTTCCATTCATTAACATAACTACTTTTTTTTTCCCTGTGCTTGCATATTTCCTCCACTAGGAGCTAATTAAAATCTAGAGATTAAATTTTCTAATTTATGCATTTTATTTCATATTTAACATTTAGAATAGGAAGGATGTTTGGAGATACATTGATGCGTGTTTTTCAGATCAGGCAAAATGTATTTACTGTTTTTCAGTTGTGAGAATGGATATGGGGGAAATCTAAAGAAAAGAGGAAGAAGGTGTGCTTTTGCTGCCTGAGCACTTGTCCAGTGATTTTCACCTGGGTCTGGCCCATGCTGCAAAGCAATGTAGTAATGACTCACTTTTTTTAAAAATAGGTCTGACTTTTGCTCCACTAATGAAGAGTCCTTTATCCTGGATCCTGACAGCAACATGGGAAACAGAATTGAGAGCATCACTCAGCGCACGGCAATAATAGGAGGAAAAAATAAGGTATTCTTTGAAATAATAAGCATTTGGGATACTTATACTAAAAATGCATACTCAGCTCCCAGCTCTGGGTTTATTAGAACCAGAAATCACACAAATGCTCAAACAGAAGTCCAGAGAGAAGAAGGGTTTGCGATACCTCTTAGTGAAGAGATGCACTGAGGTCACTCAAATGGTGGTATTCTCCAGCCAGCCACCAGGCCCAAGGAATGAATATGCTGTCCCAACAGAAGAGGTGGAACTGCCTCTTGAACATCAGACTTGTCCACATCAGTGGTTCTCAACCCTGGCTGCATATTTGAGTACGCTCACAATTATCATTACTTTTGAATCTCTGGGGTGGAGTCCAGGGTTCATGAAAGCTCACAGCAGACTCTGACATGTAACGAGGACTGAGCATTGCTTCCACAAATAAAGTAGGGCAGCAACAAGCAAAAGCTGATGCGGAGTGTTCCCATTTCACAAAGTATCTTGTTTCCCCCTCTATATTTGCAAAGGCAAAGCCTGACTAACACTGGGGTATACAAACACACAGAATCTCAAGATTCTCTGACTTAAAGTGTTAAGAGATGCAAATCAAAACCGGAATGAGGTACTACTCACACCTATTAGAATGGCTAACAGACAAGAGATAGCAATGTTGTTGAGGATGTGGAGGAAAGGGAACCCTCATGCACTGTTGGTGGGAATGTAAGTTGGTGTAGCTGATAAGGAAGAGTATGGAGTGTTCTTAAACGATTAAAAATACAACTACCATGTGAGCCAGCAATCCCACTTTTGGGTGTATATCTGAAGAAAATGAAAATACTAACTCAATAAGATATACACACTTCTGTGTTCATTACAGCATTACACACCATCGCCAAGATTGTGTTCATTAATGGATGAGTGAATAAAGAAAATATGGTGTGTATACACAACAGAATATTATTTAGCCATAATAACAAATGAAATCTTGCCATTTGTGACAACATGGATGGACGCTGAGGACATTATACTGAAATAAATCAGAGAAAGTCAAATATCTCACTTTATGTGGAATCTAAAACAAACAAACAAATTCATAGATACAGAGAACAGATGGGTCATTGCCAGAGGCAGAGGATGGGGATGGGTAAAGAAGGTCAAAACGTACAAACTCCCAGTTAAAAATAAATAAGTTATGGAGATGTAATGTGCAGCGTGGTGACTATAGTAGTAATACTGTATTGCATGTGTGAACATTGCTGAAACAGTAGATTTTAAAAGTCTCATCACAAGAAAAAATCATAACTATATGTGGTGACAGGTGTTAACGAGAGTTGTTATGGTGATCATTTTGTAATATATACAAATATCAAATCATTATGTTGTACATCGAAACTAATATAATGTTGTATGTCAATTATATCTTGTTAAGAAAAAGAGAGACTTCTACCTTTCCTCCCCCCCCCCCCCCCCCCCCCCCCCCCCCCCCCCCCCCCCCCCCCCCCCCCCCCCCCCCCCCCCCCCCCCCACACACACACACACAAATCTTCCGATCTCATCAGGGCCTAGCAGGCGTCTTTTCTGCCACTCCTGTACCATTCATTCTCTACTCCCCTAACCTCCACTGAGCCTTAGCAGAGCTGACATCTTGTGAAGCATGCAAATATCAGTGGATCTCAGATCTGGTGGCTTTTTTTTTTCAATTGAATTAGTGAAAAATACACATTAAAAAACTGTGATTACAGGCATGGTGTAGTGATAATTTTAAAAGTAAAATATAAAATTATCAAATAACCCCTTGCTGAAATGTCTATTCCTACTTGCATGTCTTAATTTGGAGTAGTCCGTTACTATGAATGCCATCTGCTGGAATGTGATTATGCCTATTTATCTATTTATTCAGCTGTATTCTTTGCACTTGAAGGTGACAAAGTAGATGGCATCATTTTCTAAGTAGGATTTGACAATAACAACAAGTAACATCTGAACTCATTGTGTGAAACTTTTTGACATATGCTAATGTCAATGTCATTCTTAGACTGACCAAAGTGGTTACCTCCATTCTAAAGATAAGAAAAACTGGAGTGATAAGATGATTAATTCAAAGCCGCATGGCTTAAAGTGGCAAATGCAAAGCTCAAACCAAAGTCTTCCTGTTCCCAAACCCAGGCCTCTGCCAATTTAAGCCAATACAAAAATCAGTTCAAATGGTGACAGCTGGCATGATACTATCAGCAATCATTTGTCAAGGCTTTAGGAAATGTTTTTATAACTAGCAGTAGTTGTAGGTGGCTTACATTTTTTCTCTCTAATACAATATTCCATGATGTGTAACTATTGATGAGAGCCGTTTGGTGAAATACTTAGGAAAGGGGAAATTCTATAAACTTGAAAGTTAAATTTGTGACTACATTTTTAAAAAAGGAAATTGCCTCAGAATAGAAATCAAGTTAGTTGTCACAAAGTACTAGAAATTTTACAGATGCCATTGATTGTGTCAATTCAATTTGCCTTTTCCTGCCCATAACTGCTGGATATTAAAACAGATCTTAGAAACTTAATTTATGTGGTAACTTCTAGTCCTATTTTGATATTCTATAGTCAAAAATACTCAATAGAAAATAAAATGGAAAATGAGAAAGCTAGGTGAGGTCTCTAAGTAACCCGAACCATGAAGGAGTGACCTGACTCCACAGAGAAACCTGTGAGAAACAGTGGGGATGGAGTAACAAAACCAGGATTAGAAAAAGGAACTTCCCTGACTTACATGTAATTTTGTAGTGATGCAAAGGTTTTAAATATAGATTTTCACAGGCAGTTGGCACTTGTGCCATCCCACATGGAGTCAGGGACCCTGGGACCCAGTTCCTGCCACTTTCTATCCTGTATAAGGACATGCAAGCCAGTTCACCTCTCTGAACCTGTGTTCTGTCCTCCAAAAAACAGAGCTAGAAATATTTGCCCTACCTAATTTGCCTGTTGTTATGAAGGTGATTATTATATAGACCCTAATGCAATTCCAAAATTGGCTGTGATCATACATAATTAAGACTATTTGTTCAACAATTATTTGCAATGAAAAAAAAAACACAATACTTTCTAAACAAAGTTTGAGATATGTAGATATATTTATATACATGATATCCTATTAGTATCTGCAACTGCAACACAGTCTTTAAATAAATTATTAATTTAATGTTTTAAATTTAAAAGAATTTACTACTTTTACTTTTAGCATCTATTAAAATATCTTTTGTGTATGAAAAATTATCTTTCATATAATGATGGCAAAGGGAAGTTTTGCTATTTCACAATGATTTGCACTGGTCTCCTCTTTACAATTAAAACTTTCATTTTCTGTACATTTTAAGAAAGTAAAGTTCCACCTTAGACTATGGGATACACTTCTCTGTGGTCACAGTGTGGGCATGCTGCAGCACACCCACAGGCCAATGGACGGAGGGCCCGGCCCGCTGGGGCACCTGTTGGATTTCAGGAACTTGAATTTTTTTTTTCTTTGTTTTGTTTTGATTTTTTCATGTAATTCAAGTAAGGGTACAGGGGACAATAAAATGCAGTTCCCTACTGGCAAGTTTTGGCCTAGATTTGTGAAAAGTGAGTCATCAATGGAGTTACTAATAGCAGACGTGGCGATTTCATATTGTTTAAATGGGGCAGCCAGGCTATTGGTTGGGTCTGTAGATATGGAGTAGGAAGTAGCAGGAGCCCTATGTGAGAAAGAACACACACACAGGAAATACTTATCACTGCATTAGTTCTGTGAGGCTGGAGAACTGTGACCACCTTACAACACTTTAGCAACGATTTCCACCGAAATTGTTTTGCGGTGAGAACGAGAAATGCGTCCACGGTACGAGACAAACCCATGACAGAGCAGTAGAGCCCGTTTTTCCTAATTCTCACGTTCCATTCTCCCATCACTGGGCTCTAAGGTGCCGCCCTAGGCTAAATTTAGATTCTTCCATCACCTTCCTCCATGTCTACTTTTATTGCTCTCTGAGACACTTAAAAGGAAACTATATTAGAAACATTCCGAGATTAAAATCATTGTTCCATATATAGATTTTCTGTAAATGAATGCTGGAGATTGGGCTGAATTACACATCATCCCATCCATCCCATTCCGCGAGGCTCAAACCACATTGTAGTGGTGAGTGACTAATCCTTAGCGAAAGGGAAGGAAGGAATATGAATAACTTCCAAACTTACAGTACCTGACGACAGTTTTCATCAGCATTCCTGAGTCACAGACGAGAACCGGAGAACGGCCTCTAAGAGTCTGCTTCTAGTGTCTAAATTCTTGAGGTCATGGCAAGGCAAGTAGAGGCACCCTTGAAGTCTGGGTTCAGAACTGAAAAAAACAAAACACAATATTGTGGCAAATGAAAACTAACTAAAGAAATAATACAAGCATAAATCTTAGGGAATTTCTTTTGGTGTACCTTGTAAAATAAATGATTATAATTTCAAACACGTGTCACAACTCAAAGTCTTGGCACTTTGTCTTTTAAAGCATTAAGTTGATATTTGGTGTTCCAACTGTTATGCTATTTTTATCTTCTCCCCTTGGAACAGTTGTAGGAGCACCAGGGGATGTATCTGTCCCTTTAATTCACAAGAGTCCTGCACTGAGACGTACCTTCGTCTGTCCAGACGGTGTATACTCACCTACAGCTCACACTTGAGCCCTTTTTTCTGACCCTATAAAGTTTATACTTCAGCTAAACATAGATTTTGGTTTTTGTTTTAAAGTAAAGTATGTTTTAACTTATATTCTCTGGAAAAAAGAGAAGTACTCTAGAAATCAGATAGTTTTAATAAAGTTGATCATAAGATACAAGTTTTATCTTATTTTTAATTTTTTTCACTCCTCAATCAGACTGTGAAGTTAAGTAATTTACAAACACACACATAACCTCGGTGAGCTTTCCTGCCTCTCCTCACTGCCCTCGGGACCGCAGTGCCACAGTCAGCCAACCGTTCTCTTCTGTCCCTGCTGACGCTCCTGCTCCCAAATAGCAGCCACTAGCCTAGGTCAGCCCGACAAAAGAGGGCCTGCGCCTCACCTGGTGCTCTCATTCACATGGACTGACCATCTCAGAGAGCAGGACGTGCAGTCCCGCATCTCAGCTTCAGGTCTGTAATTGTTGCGCCAGCAGCATGAGGTACATAAGCCTGAAACCCTCGTCCGAGTCGGATGTCGTAGCCCCGGGTCTCCTGAGGACCTGCTTTCCTGTTATTTTTTCCATTCTTGCTGGGGCTCGGAAAGGGGAGAGCCTTCTGGTAACCGCTTCTTGTGCAATGACTATCTTGGTTGAATGAATGAAATAGCTGAATCATTTCACCCCTCAGAAGTAGCTGATGGATGTCCAAATGGTTCTTTGTCCTATCACTGGCTGAAATTTCCTTTTCTTTTGTAGACCGCTAGCTCCTTGGTTGTGGCTGACTCTAGAATTTCTGGAATCTACAGCTGCATGGCTTCCAATAAAGTAGGGACTGTGGAAAGAAACATAAACTTTTATATTACAGGTAAGCCACACCCCTTATACTCACAACAACAGCCTGTTGACCTCAGCCTCTCTTCAAGTCTTGTTTGCTTTTAGCGCACTGGTAGATCGTGTGATTTTCATTTAAAGAAAACACTCCATAGAATTGTTCAACTTTGAACAATTTCATCCTTGTTCTTAGGAAGAGTGCCATCATCGAATCTTCTAACGAATAGTTTCCTTGCATTCTCTTTTAGAGCCATTTGTGGATGTCTGGCTCCCAGGCTGGATTGTGAATTTGGGATCTTGTCATGTTCATTTTTTAATTCCCTTCAGTACCTGGCACAGGGTCTGGCACACAGGGGTTGTTCAAGAATAATCAAGGAGCCCTGGCAGGGTGGCTCCTTGGTTAGAGCATCATCCTGTGCTCCAAAAGGTTGCGGATTTGAACCCCGTTGGGGGCATATGGGAAACAACCAATCAGTGGTTCTCTCTCTCTCTCTCTCTCTCTCTCTCTCTCTCTCTCTCTCTGTCTCTCTCTCTCCAATAAACATATATCCCTCGGTGAGGATTTTAAAAAAAGAATAATCAAGGACACAAATTATAATACATATAACATTTTTTTAAACCAGAAAACTATTTCAGAACTTAATTTTAACTTTTTGGGAAATGAGGCTCTCCTATAGAAATTTGAAGCTGAGCTTTCTGACAATAAGTAATGTACTCCTTTTTGGTAGCATTTAAGAATTTTTAGCCTTAAATAGGACCGTCCTGCAAATCTTAAAACTTCCAAGGTACGCAAAGGGCACTCCCTATGTCCCTCCATGGGTACAGGAAGGAAGTAAGTAGCTCAAAGTATAAAAACAATTGCCTGGCTCCACACTCCCCAATTTCTGAGGAAGCCTGGGCAGTCTGCCAACTCTGGAAACTTCGCACTGCATGAGGCAGGCTGCAGTAGTTGCCTAGAGTTCTCCAGAAAGAAAGAATAGGTCTGCTTTCATGAGACCGCATGGGCTGTCAGCTCCAGGGAGCCTTTGGCGAGTCTGCCAACCCTCTGAGAAGCTGCGGTGGAGACACCCTGAGAGGCTGTCACAGAGGAGCAGAGCTGGGAGAGATTCAGAGGCATTCTAGTTCTGCATTCTAGCCCTGCATTCCAGCTCTGCATTCCAGCCCTGCGTTCTAGCCCTGCATTCCAGCCCTGCGTTCTAGCCCTGCATTCCAGCCCTGAATTCTAGCCCTGCTTTCCAGCCCTGTATTCCAGCCCTGCATTCTAGTCCTGCATTCTAGCCCTGCATTCTAGCCCTGCATTCTAGCCCTGCGTTCTAGCCCTGCATTCTAGCCCTGCATTCTACCCCTGCATTCCAGCCCTGAATTCCAGCCCTGCATGCTAGTCCTGCATTCTACCCCTGCATTCCAGCCCTGCATTCTACCCCTGAATTCCAGCCCTGCATTCTAGTCCTGCATTCTACCCCTGAATTCCAGCCCTGCATTCTACCCCTGAATTCCAGCCCTGCATGCTAGCCCTGCATCCTAGCCCTGTGTTCTAGCCCTGCATTCCAGCCCTGTGTTCTAGCCCTGCGTTCTAGCCTTGTATTCCAGCCCTGCATTCTAGCCCTGCATGCTAGCCCTGCATCTTAGCCCTGCGTTCTAGCCCTGCATTCTAGCCCTGCATTCTAGCCTTGCATTCTAGCCCTGCGTTCTAGCCCTGCATTCTAGCCTTGCATTCTAGCCTTGCATTCTAGCCTTGTATTCCAGCCCTGTGTTCTATCCCTGCGTTCTATCCCTGCATTCTAACCCTGCATTCCCCAATGAGAAAATGGCTTTGGAGATGTGGGAAGTCACAGCAGAGTCGCTCTAGATGGGCCCAGTCCCTGTCCTTTCAGATTTGAGAAGTGGAAGGGAAATCATCTTTACATCTATTACAAGTAGGAAAACCCTTTCTTTCAAGGATTCAGGTAACAATTTCCCACGGATGCAATCTCAGATGACTTGGACTAATTAAATACAAAGGTTTGTATTGTCTTGTATATTTGGTTAGAAACAAGTTACCCAAATCTACAGCCACTATATGTGTGATTTAGAGGACAAAAGACTGAGCAACTCCTGTTCTGTTCCGAACAGTCAACACATTTGTACAAGTTTAACTGCACCTGCTGTTAGATAGCACCACTCGACTCTGCAGTGGACACTTGCAGAGATATCAGTGAAGGCCTGTCTGTCTAGAAACACATTTTAACACCCAGGAAACAAAGAAGAAATGTTAAAGTATATATATCCTGGTATCCAAAGTAATGTGATGGACAAATTTACCAATGTTAAGCCAATGCTGTCCAATTGAAATATAATGTAAGCCACGTGTATAATTTAAAATTTTCTAGTATCAAGATTTTTAAAAGTAAAAAGTAAAAAGTGAAATTAATTTTACTTAACCCAATATATCCAAAATATTATCACTTCAAGATGTCATTGACATTTTAAATTAATTGAAATGAAGACTTGCTTCCGTTTTTAAATTAATTGAAATAAAGACTTGAATGAAATTCTTCAGTCACGCTAGCCATGTTGTAAATGCTCAGTAGCCACGTGTCTATGGGCTCCGTACTACACAGTGTAGTTGGAAGCCTCTGCGACGAAAGCAGGATCTGAAATGCCCCTGGATTTGAGGGGGCAGTGAGGAGGATTCGCATCTGAACAGGTAGAGAGAAGATAATCTCGCCCTGGCGTCCAAATTCTGTCCACACCCCTCCTGGGACTTAGCGTGTGCTCATTGACAAGTGGTTTGACATCAGGACAGACCTAGCGAAGAGGAAAGAGACTGAGACCGTCTAGAAACAGACTTGGGATCATCTTTACAGGGAATTCTGGGATCCCAAAGACCCCAAGAAAGATCTAGAAGTGGGGTTAGCATAGACTCTGAGTGGACATGCCCACTTGGCCCACAGACTCTTTACATTATGAAGAGGGACAGCCAGACAGAGCCATCCAAAGGCCCAGGACAGGGAGCCCCTCTTGCTGAGTCTCAAAGGCAGTACTGAAGCGCATGTTCACAGAGTGGAGGGGAAGGGCATGCTCATTTCCATATCCTTCAGCACCCCTGGAAAGGTTCACTGGTGCCCAGCATGAACTGCAGCACCAACATCTCGCCTATCCATCCCTCTGAGTTCTTCCTTGCCACTTCATATAGCCATGCATGGTATTGTTGCTGAGAGGCGCCCATCAAGCTAATCAGCTGATTTCAGAAATTCCCTCTCACCTCCCACCACTTTATACAGTTGATAACCATGGAGTGGTTGAGACCTTTCCTAGATCTCAAGGTTTGTCCACAGAAAGAAGCAATGAGAATTCAATTCAAATATACCTACTAGAAGCTCTTGCCATTTTTCCTCTAGGAATTCAAGAACCTTAATCTTAAAACTGAGCACAAAGTCAGCCAATCAAGCCTCCATTTCCTGGAATATAATTTCTCTGAATTCTTGTTTACCAGTCCTGAAAAGTTCTAGTTGTGGTGATAAGATTGGTGATAACAGATTCATTTGCTTACACACATTATTTTAAAACTAATTATTATCTTTTTCTTGCTCAAATTGTTGTCACGAGACTTACTCTCGCTCGAGATGCGACTGAATACAGTTCAGTCCGTTGTCTGAGAGCAGATCAGTCCAGGGCCAGTAGCACCTTACATGTCTCTTTTCTGTGTTTCTTCTTGGACCTGGTGCAGACAATGCTTTAAAAGCTCTGTCTGCAACTTAACTGCTTTAAATCTAGATCTGGATTTGGATCTTTATTGAGCCTCATTTCTATCATGTTGCCCCTTCAAGTACAATAATAACTTACAATGGCCTTCCAAACTGATGAAAAGTAGTTACCTGTACCCACTAGACCCTCCACTGCTTCGACATTGTACTGTGTCATTATGTGTACACGGAGCTACTTGAAAAAGCATAACTTCCTAGTAACCATTCACTGTCTTTTTAGAGAATGTTATTGCCATTCTCCATTAGAAGAGAAGCCTTCTTTATCCCCACCTTTTCATTTCTGTGCTTGTGTCATGAACTCAATTCCCGTGCTTGACCAGCCAAGTCTGAGTGTCTACCCCCTTTGAGAATAGGTGACTCACCTAACCCTCGGTTGAACATCTCTCCTCTCTCCTGAGTAAGCGCTGATTCTTCTCCTTGGCACCTCAGAAACTGCCATGGGTGGGAAACATGTTAGATAGATGAGCGTTAGCTGGTGCTGATGATGCCGTTACTGAATCTTCAACAGCTACTTAAGTGTGGGAAGATTTCTTGTTTTCACTCTGAGAGTTAGAAGGCAATTCTTTCTTGGGTTTGTTTTTATACTCAGGCAAAAAAAAGAAAGAAAGAAAATCAACATGAATTCAGGAGAAAAATCCCTCTGGATTCATTAACTCGTTTTAGGACATTTTATTTATATTTTCTATAGATCAAAAGAGAATACCAAATGGGTGACGCTGAGAAAAAGGTAATCATTTCTAAGAGGCTGTCTGATAAATTACACCAAATTAGCTTCAGTGGCAGTGCCCCCCATGTGGGAAATGGACCTCAAAACCTATTTGGTTCCTTTCCTTTCCTATGTGTGTGTTTTTGCTGTTCGCTGGCACTCATCATGCCTATGGGTGTGTTAGCAATTACTGAGTGTGAAACAGGAACAGCACTGCCTTATCTCCCTGGCTTCCCAATGTCACTAAATGCATTTTATTTTGAGATTCCTGGTGGTGCTTGGCAAAGATAAACAAAATCTTCCATCAGGAAACCTGTGAGCTAATTTCCACAGGAAGTTTCAAATCACTGAAGTAAATAGAAACTCTACTTGCTCTCACTGGTGTGACTTGGGCTCATTTAGGTTCTAATACCAGATGAGACCTCCTCAGTGGAGCCTGTGGTCTTTAAATCAATGATTTGATTACAACCAGTATACAACGCTTCTGTTCTAGTGAGTGTGTAAAAGTTGATGGCTGCTGTTTTAATCCTTATGCTTGGAAAATGTCCCAGATATAAAATGACACTGCGTGGCAGGGGCTATTTCGGACATCTTATTGTTATCTTAAAAATGATTGTCAGCTGCGTCTGCATCTTCTGGCACATCCTTGGGTTTTCATTTTTAAAGCAGGAAAACCTCCACTGGTCTCCTCTCTTTCCCACTACTGCCAGCTTCATAAGCCACTGTTACCCCCGCTCCCAGGTTTCAAATGAATACTTTGGCATTTCTTCAGACGTGACACTTTATAATGCAGCCAAAGCCCAGAAAATCAGAAAAACAAGCAAAGTGAGATTTAGGAAAGAGTTGATATGATATCTAATTTTGGACTATTGTCCCTTTAAGGTTTAAAGGTTTCTTTATAGCTTTGTGTCCAAAGGATAATAATAATAATAATAGCATAACATAGTGCTTTTCATCTTCAAAGTACTTTGTAAAATGTTGGCCCAAATTCTTTGCTCAAATACAGATACGCCACTAGTAACAGGCAATGCAAGGGTTTTGAGAGCAGATCAGTTCAGGGCCAGTAGCCAATGGTTTTTTTTAAATCCTCTGGTGAAACGGTCCAAAATGAGACTAGGAACTCTCAGGGCAAAAATTAAATGATGGTCTGGGGTAGGAAAGCTCAGAAGGAAAGCTCAGGAGGTGTTGCTAGAGGCACTTAGAGATGGAGATGAGGTTAGCTGGGAATGGTCATTGGAGAATGGCTTTTAATAACGGTCACTTTCAGAAAATGTTTAATAGGCTTTTGATTTTTAAAATTATTTTCCCTTCCACAATCGCCCCCATATTGGAATCCAGCAACTCTTCCAGATTAGTTGTTCACATTTTCAGAAGACATCTTTTCTCTTTTAGACATAAAAGAGGAACCTGAGCAAGTAAGTTGGCTCTTCTCTGCACACTCTGCCCACTGTGCCAGCAAAGACCAGGCAACGTAGTGGGACAGCAGCTGGGGAGGATGCTGGCTCCCCAGGGCAGGAAGCTTGGGAAGTCAGTCGCTCTTTTACTGGATATGTGAGGACTGCGGTGGTGTTGGCTGGCAGGACTGGATCTTTTAACGTGTACCTGGGATGGCCTAGTCTCACTTTCACAACCTATTTTGGATAAGTTCGATGATAAAAGCATCTTTGAATGTTAGTACAAATTGCTATTATCATTTTACTATTTTGTCCATTTACCAGTAATTCTGTCCATGGTAAAGAAGTGGGAAACGTAGTTATCATCCCAAGTTGTACAAAAAAATTCAATTTTCAAGAGGAACTTGAGGCAAATAAGAAAAATATCCTATCATACTAAGTGTCCTGTTTGGCTTTTCCTGCTTCTGATGGCATGAACTTGGTTGGTTCCCACCTGTTGTGTTTGAGAAGTTCCCCTAAAATAAACAGACAAATAGTCATTCTTTTAATGCCGGTGCTGAGAGAATCTCTGCAGGAATAATTCAGCAGATCTTTAAATATCTCACGACAAGGTATTGCCTCCGTATGACACTGGCTGTTCTATGAACCAAAGTTCTTTATTCTTATTTCATAGATGTGCCAAATGGGTTCCATATTAACTTGGAAAAAATGCCTACGGAAGGAGAGGACCTGAAACTGTCCTGCACAGTTAGCAAGTTCTTATACAGAGACATCACTTGGATCCAGCTGCGGACAGCTAATAATCGAAGCATGCACCACAGGATTCGCAGGCAAAAAACAACCGTCACGAAGGCGCACTCCATCACACTTCACCTTCTCATCAAGAACGCTTCCCTGGAAGACTCAGGCACCTATGCCTGCAGAGCCAGGAACATATACACAGGGGAAGACATCCTTCAGAAGAAAGAAGTTACAATTAGAGGTGAGCACTGCAACAAAAAGGCTGTTTTCTCTCGGATCTCCAAATTTAAAAGCACAAGGAATGATTGTACCACACAAAGTAATGTAAAACATTAAAGGACTCATTCAAAAGTAACAGTTGTCTCATATCATCTTGATTTATTGTCACTGTTGCTAACTTTCTGGCTCAGAGGAGATGCTCCTCCCAAAATGAGTTTGGAGATGATGGGAGTGATAATGAACCCCAGGCCCACGCTGGGCTCCCATCAGGCTGCGTGTCTCTCTGGGACCCACCTGGTGACCTGGTGCGCGTTTGGATTTGGAGGATCCCGGCAGGCACACTGTGCTTTTGCTCTTTGCTGTCTCCTGCCTGATAAACAACTGGAAGCTGATCCTTTCCTTCCACTTTGATGCCAACCTCTTTTTATTTTTAAGTTTCAAAGCTGCACAAACTGAATAATTTAAACAGATGCTGGTTTCTGCCAAAGATGGACATGTATAAGTTAATTTTCCAGCTCAGAATGAGTACAGTGGAATTTGAGACTCTGTCAGACCTCTGCCTGGTTCTATTTTGTATTAATTTGTCTGTTTTTCATTTGTAAATAGCACCTGGATAGCACATTATAATGCTTATTTATTTGAAAATGCTTTTTTTTTTTTTTACGTTAAGCATATTAATCTTAAACTGGAGCTCTAAAATGGGTCCCATGGGTGCAAGTGTTAGTATAATTCAGAGGTTTTAAAGGTTCATCACAGTATGAATCAGGAAAATCCACCCAAACCAAGCCCGCTCTGGTCTTACGCAGTTCTGGGTAGTGGTAAACGGTAAACCAGCCCAGTGGCCAGTTTCCTTCTCACTGCTCCTGAGTGGACTAAACAGCTACCCTGAAAGAAAGAGGATCATGCCTTTGGTTTAAATATTTTTGTCCCCTGGTTAGTCTCTTAAAGAACTTTGTCCTGTTTAATTGATGGCATTCAGAGGTGTACCACGATCAATTATTAAACAACGAAAGGCCATTGTGACCAGAAGTTTAAGGCCCTCTTCTAAATGTAAATCTAAACATATGCCCACTAAAAAAAAAAAAAAAAGTCTACTTCCCCATATTCCTATGTTAATAGGATTGTTATGGGGAGTAAGAAATAGCACAACTATAGAAGCAGAATTCAGAAACAGAATCATTGAAAAATACACATTATTTTTAAATCAAGACAAATTAGATCTCTTGTTTCAAGCTTGCATTTGAGGGGAAAGTGACTTTTTTCCCCTCCAGTTTAATATGTACTGTTCTGTTGTTTTCATGTATGATTGATCATTATATGTGACTGGCATTAACTATTGGAAAACAAATCATACTGACCAAAATAGCCAAGGCTGAGAACACAGTGGCTGGGCAGTCAACAAGAGCTGACAATATGACAATGTTTCAGGCTTGGGAACTCTCTGGACTGTTTCCTACTTTAGGTAACAGGCTCTGTCCCACGGCTAAACTTGTCTTTCACGTGGGAATTGCTTTTGTCAAAGTGTGAAAGAGTAAACAATACCATTTCCCCAGAATGCCAGTTTTATGGAGCCCCGAATGCTCTGAAAACAATTAGTAACCTGGAAGTTGTCAGCCCAAAGGAAAGAATAATCAATTGTATCTTTTACCTATGGCTCTTGTGCCTGGCGTCTTTGTTCATTATAAGTCAGAGTGTTCCTTCAGGAAACAATGCGTTAGGACCCCAGAGCTTGGGAGCCTCCATTGCTAGGAAAGCTCAAAAAGCAAATGGAATGGTTGGGGGAGTGCTTCTGAAAGCATGATGAACTGGACATGCAGAATTTATCATTTTCTTTCCCTTAAAACTGTAATTGCAATTTTCATGGAGAGAGGAAGGGTCTTTGTATTCACAGATGATTTTAAGCACTTCCACGAGATGATTTTAAGGATGCTGTAACTGTTCACTGTGTAATTAATTAATCCTTCCAGAGAGTTTCAAAAAGAAAAAAAAACATTAAAAAAATTAGTTACTCTTTTGAGGGCGGAGTAAGGGGAAGATAATAGGAAGAAGGAAAAGAAAAGAGCCAGTGTGGAGAATGAGTGTGATGGAGTGGAGGGCATGAGGCTGGTTCCTCGGTCCCCATTCCAATGGAGAACAGACACTGTATTTATTCATTGGACCTGGCGGATCTCTGGGACAGTAACACCGAAAAGTAAGAGAGGAGCCTGATGGGAGCTCTCTTTGGCTATTGATAACCAGCAGGAATAATGTGTTATTTCTGATTTTCTCAGTTTGAAGGGATCAGCTCCAGTTAACTTTCAGAAAGCAGCTACCTATAGCCATCAAATAACTTAGGTTTAAAAATATGGGTTTCATGTACTTTTCTTATTTAAAATGTCAAAAGAGATTACTACAAAGCATAAAGTGGGAATTGATAAAAATGATTCCTTGATTGATTGGTTATTTAGAAACTAGCCAAAAAAGAGAATTTTTTCATAAGAGAATGTTTTTTTCAGAAATGGGTACAAAGAAAAAAATCGTAATGCTGTATGTTTCAGGCATGTTTATGTAAACTTTGTACTTAATTGAAAGTCCTATGTTTATTCTGCAGCCTTTCTGCTGTTTCTCTTGTCTGAAGTTTGTGTAGGACAGATAGAGCCTCTGAGAGTTCTTCATGACATTTTTGTTAAAAGCAAATGTTCTCGTCTACCTAAGCATTGCTTTCCAATACACCTGCCAGGAAAGCATAATTCTGCCTGTGTTGATGATGTTACCGTTTTTAGCTATGAAAATTATCTGGGTGCTGGAGACCCTATATTCAGGTTTTCTTCTTATAATAAGGCCAGTGGGCAATGATAGATTATTTTAGCATTTTCAGTACATGGGAAATAGCAAATGTGCTCAGAGAACCTATTAAAAGTATAACTCAGTAAACCGGGTCTGAGTTTTAATGCGATATGTCAAAGTTGGCTTGCCACTGTAAAAGATGCTAAATAATAAATGATACTATTCTTTCTTTTCTTCCGAGTTTCACTGACATGTCTAGGGTCTTTCCCATGTAAAACTGTAAAAATTGTAATGATCAAGCATGTTACCAAAATTAAAGATTTTGATGGGTGGCTGCATTTTCCACCAGCAAAAGCAATTTGACAGATTGCACAGAATTCAGACCCAGAAATATTCAAATGGCTCTGCTTGGGGGCAAGATAGATGAGGAAAGACACACAGAAACAGGCAAAAGGATCGTTGCTATAGTTCATTCCACACAATGTTCGAAGCATTTAAAGATCAGAACATTTCCTTCAGCATTCTTATTTGACTTCAGATTTCATTTTGTGTAAAATGAGAAAAGACTAATGATAAGCTATGGAAATCAAAATTTAATGAGAAATCTGTTTCTTCTAGCATAGTTACCCTACCATGTTATACTATATCAACATGTTTAAAAGTTGTACGATAATACACTTTTTAACCTGAGATCTCTAAATTGCTTCAATGACTGCTAATCCTGAGAGTTTCCCTGCAGGAATAAGAGAAAGGTTTGGGGACTCGGCAGAACCCTGCAGGGACATGGAACCAAAGCCATGGCAATGTGTCATCTCTTATAGCTTGTAATACTCCTAAGCTGCTTTCACAGTGTTAGTACAATAAGATGAGAAAATCAGAAATGGTCAGAGAAAGCTCATAATTGAAACCAGTGACGCAGAATGTGTAAGTTACGCCCAAACTCTTTTGATTTCTGTTCCAGAATTTGCTACGAGGGGGCAAATGGTTGACTTGGGAGGGTGGGAAGGACATTAAGAGTTGTCTTTATTCTTTTATCTTAAAAGCTTGAGCCCCCACCTAACTAGAATGTATACACATCAGCAGGACTGACTACTTTATTAAATAGACACTGTGCTCATTGGGGCCTTGGGGGTACTGCTGTTCCTATGTGGGATTTTAATGTTGTAATGTATTGCATCCTAATGTATTAAGTTCATTTTGTTGTACTATATTGGTTGGCATTTTATTAAAATAAATTGTATTGTATCATATTTGTATGTTTTAAGAGAAAATAATATAAAATACATTATTGTACTATTATATAGTGCAAACACCACAAGTCTGTACCTCTGCCTCTTGAATGGATCCTTTGGTGGCTTGCATTTGGGAAGGGAACGGAGAAAAGAAAAAATCAATAAAGCTTTCAAAGTTCAAGAAATTCTCCTGTTTGGTCTGCTCCCTTGCAACTCAGGTTACTAACCGCTGAGTAACACAAACATGCCCTCACGAACACAGCGATGCAAGTACATACAAAATTACAGTAACTCATCACCACCATGCGTACATCTACGTGAAAAGTCATCACAAACCTAGATCCAAGATCATGTTTTTCCTTTCTAGTTCCCAAAATATTATGCAAAACTCCTTAGGTTTTAGGAATGCTTCTCTCAAAACAAAAAAAGTAAAAAAAAAAAAAAAAAAAAAAAAAAAAAAAAAAAAAAAAAAAAAAAAAAAAAAAAAAAAAAAAAAAAAAAAAAAAAAAAGAAAAATATCCTTGATATTAAAATCTAAAAATAAAGAATTTAGTTCATGATTTCACTCTGTGTTCTAATGAATTTCAATGTAGTGTACCAACTTAATAAAGAGGAAGCAGAAGGTTAATCATAGAAGAGAAATCTAGGAAACAAATATGAATGAAACCTTAGAGTCAAGTTTTGCTATTTATATATTTCAAATGTTGAGATGCATATACAATAAAAAACACATGAAGCTGATGAGTAATAATTCTCTTTCTTTATTCACTAGATCAGGAAGCACCATACCTCCTGCGAAACCTCAGTGACCGCACGGTGGCTGTCAGCAGCTCCACTACTCTAGACTGTCGTGTTGACGGCATCCCTGAGCCGCAGATCACCTGGTTTAAAAACAACCACAAAATACAACAAGGACCTGGTAAGAGATGCTTTCCTTGTGTTTACTCTTCCTCGTTGTCTCCTTCTTCCCCCAGTCAGCACAGCTAGAACCACCTGCTGGTAGAGCTGCAGAGGCCGGGCTCCCTGGGCTCTGGTTCACCCTTATATCCACTCCCATGAGGACTGTGTGAGCCAGGTCCTCTGCAGACCACATTGCTAACCCGATGGCATCTGCTTTAAACAGGGCATTCAGAAAGAAATGCTAAGAGCCACTCAGAAAAGGTTTCGGTTCACCCTGGCAGCAGGAAAGTGAGTTCCTTGATGTGAGGGATAGCAGAGCCTTGAACACTTTGGCATAGATGAAGCTCAGAGTGGATTTATGATCTTTTAAACTCACTTATACAAATATTAATGATTTGGTAAAAAGAAGAATATTTTAAATGATATTTTATAATACCGGTAAATAAAATCTAAACTAATAGTCATTTGTTCATTTTTCTTCAACAACAAAAAATACATATTTTAAAGCAACTAGACTTAAATCAGTAAGTATAAACACCATCTGTTGTTTGCCTCCCAATTCTATGGTTAAATAAATTTAAAATAAACTTATTTATAATTCTGATTAATACTAACATTTATATTAAAAACAAATTTGCCATTTATTTGCAATATCCACAACAACCTAAAATCAAAGAATTGGCAATACGAAGTGGCTCTTAAATGTGAGTCTTTTATTCAAAGTCTCCATTTGAATTTAATGCACAGAAAGGATTGTGGTGTAATGACCTTTCTTTCACCCTACTTCTCTCATCAATCACCAGGTTGAGCAGGTTAAACCTACTAATTACTAAATATTTCTCAAATCCATCCTTTCCTCTGCTTTCCTACTATTATTCTCTTGGTTCAGGCCCATTATCTATCCTCTCAGCATCTTCAGCACTGTCCTAACCAATTTCCTTAGTTTTCTTTTCTCTCTTTGTGTCTATTTTCCGCACAGCTGTGTAAAATACAACTGGGAACATGTCATTCCCTTTTCAAGTGTTCCGCTGGCTCTTCATCACAGGACCAAGTTCAAGCATCTGACAGCGAAGGCCCTCAACAACTGCCCCTGACTACTCCTACAACTCACCTTAACCTTTATGTTCTAGCGAGTTCCAAACTCCCAGAGACCACTGAGGACTCCTGGAGACCACTGCACACTGAGTGCACACACGTTATGCCACTCCAACCTACTATGCTTTTTCTGCTCCTGTGGCCCTATCTTCCTGTTTCCCTTCACCTGATTCCTACCTATCCCTAAGTCCCAGATTGGGTGTTCACCCTCTAGAGAGCCTTACGTGTCTCCACAAAGAGGAGGCAGGTCCTCCATGACTCTATTATTTATGAATGTTTCAATTCTCTCTTCCTGAGTCGTATAATCATCAGTTCATATGTCTTTACCATCTTCGCATATTCTATTGCCCTCTTACTATATTGTGATGTCTTTTCTGGGTATATCTCTTACTATCTGTGCATCATCATATCATGTCCTCATCCTGAAGGCAGATAGTGTAGCTTTGTCTTATTTGCATCTTATTTGTCTTTTTTTCCTCAAAACCTGGCACAATGCTTGGCAATCAATAAATGTTTCATGAATGAATGAATGAATGGTTTCTAGAAAACCTTAGCAAGTTCACCTGATAGCACCAAAGCCTAAATTTGGTGGGGGGGAAGGGGAGGGACCATACCATAGAATTCTTAAAACTAAAGGAAGCTTTGGAATATTTTTTAAAATATATTTTATTGATTTTTTTTTACAGAGAGGAAGGGAGAGGGATAGAGAGTTAGAAACATTGATCAGCTGCCTCCTGCATGCCCTCCCCCTCCCCTTACTGGGGATGTGCCGGCAACCAAGGTACACGCCCTTGACCGGAATCAAACCTGGGACCCTTTAGTCCGCAGGCCAACACTCTATCCACTGAGCCAATCTGGTCAGAGTGCTTTGGAATATCTTTAGCCTTATTTGTAAGACAAGCAGTTTCATAGAAAACTAATCTCTTGAGGAATTCTACCAAAATGAAAAGATGAATAAATCAATAGCTTGTGAAACCATACCTACAAATAGCGTCTTCCCCTTCGAGACTCAGCGTTCACACCAGCATGTTAAGCACCCAGAGAAGTCCTGTACTAAAGAAATCAGATAAACTATGGTTTCAAGCTCTGTATTCCCCAACTTTCTCAGTCACAAGATGCTCTCCATGAAAGGTTAATGTGAGATGTTGGGTGATTCTCTGAAGGAAGCAAATTTGACTTAAGTTCCGTTTCCATACTTTGGGTGTAGGTTAAAGAATTAGAGTTGAGCAACTTTGAAAGCTCAAGACCAACCAAAGGACTTATATGCGAGCATATAGGCCTGACCAATGGACACAGACAACAGGGGGTGAGGGCGTGAGTGTCGGGGGAGAGGGGGTACCGTGGGGATACGGACATCTGTGTAATAACTTCATCAATAAAAAAATAAAAATAAAGAGCATTCTGGGACTAGAAGATGAACAAGGCCAGAGAATGTCCCAAGGCAATTACTACAAATAAAAAAAGATTATGAGGTGTTAGGGAAGTTTGAGTCTTAACATTGCCCTCATGGGTCAGAGGATTTGGGCAGCTCACTCTTTAATCTCTGAGCCTCTACTTCCTTATTTATAAAACTGGGATAATACTGACCACATAGGCATGTGGTGAGTTTTAAATGAATTAATATGACTCAGCTGGCACACTGTCATGACTTAGTAAATGCTACTTCTGACCCACATCATTTATATAAAAATTAGTCAATGAGTTGTCAAATGATAAACAACTCTAAATCCAAGAAAGGTAACTTCCTCCCAGCTTGCTTTGATTTTCTGAGGTCCAAAAGAAAAATATGTAAAGAGTCTTATAGAAATTCTTATATAAAATATTTTCTAAATATTATTCTAATATGCTACTATTAGGATTTATTGAGTTCAACTATACTAAGTTGTCTATTTTATCTTTCTACCCCCTTTACTCTTTGAAACTACTACAGCTCTTTGGAAAGGAATGTCTTAATTTTCTGAAGATAATCTCTTATGTGCATATGGTATTTTAAAAGTTTTATATGTAAGTTTCCTATCTGAGGCAGTGAATTCAACAGCCAATGCAATACACTCTGTGACTATCACACTTATGTTCATGCATGTAGATATCTTCAGATATACCAATTCTTTTATTGTTTTTTCTTTTTACAAACCTCTGAGTAAAGATTATAGGTAACCAAAGCTGAAATAGAAAAACATTGAGGTCACAGCCTGAAAAAGCCTGGAAACTAGTCCATAATATACTAAATCTTTGAAAAGTTAGCCTGAGTTTAGAAGCTCTGAAAATAAACTACATTTTTGAGAGGCATCTTTTGTATTAAGCCTGGCAACTCAAGAAGAATGTATATACTGACAGTGTTTTAGTGACCTTAGATCACTGACAGAACCGGGCCCATTATCACTGTTATTTGTTAAATGACAGCTTACTCTATTCCAAAGAAAATATGAGGGAGGAAGCAGGGCACACATGAGAGCTCACGCTCTAGAGCCCCATTTCCTTTCAGGAAAACCTTCCAGTGGGGCACAGCCATCCTACAGAAGAAATGCAATTTTAAGAAAGTGTTATGAAAGCTGAGTAGTAAAGTCTTGGGCCAAAGGGCATCAAGCAGAAGCAGAAGAGATCCTCAGCACACAGGCCCAGGAAAGCATGTGCACAGGGGACATGAGGCGATGCCACCAGGCAACCCAGATGGAGGAGCCCAGGCACCCTGGAAACCGTGCTGCCTGGCACTCCACAGAGCGCACACTCTGCTGCCAGCCAGGCAGCGCCAGCCCAAGTGCAGGCTCTCTGGGCCTTTCCCCCTCACTCCCGCTCCCACACAGTCTCTCCCTCTCCTCTCCCCACTCCGCCTCGGGCCAGAGGCTGCCTTCACGAGGGACTCTTCTTTCCCACTCCTCTTCTCTGCTGCCTGGGTTTAGTTTCAGTTCATGTCACAGAGCACATTATTCAATTGTTCTCTTGTCTTATGTGTGTTTATTTTTTAAAAAGTATATATTTTTTATTGATTTCAGAGAGAAAGGGAGATGGAGAGAGAGATAGAAACATCAATAATGAAAGAGAATCATTAATTGGCTGCCTCCTGCACCTGCCACTGGGGATTGAGCCTGCAACCCTGGCATGTGCCCTAACCAGGAATCGAACCATCACTTGGTTCATAGGTCAATGCTCAACCATTGAGCCATGCTGGTCGTGCTATGTTGCTTATTTTTAAAACCTTTGTAGTTAGCTATAATATCTTAATACATCTTCTTTATTGAATAAATAATAAGTATTGATTGAGCATTCACCAGATACCACGGCACTGTGTTAGGAGTTTTACAAATATCTCATTCACTTTCACAGGTGTCCTCTGAGGTGGGTAATATAATGAGATGCATTTCACAGTCTGTTTTAACTTAACAAGCACTTGTCAGGTACCTGGTTCCGTTCTGAGCACTTTATTAATACTAATTGTTTACTCCTCAAAACAATTCTATGAAGTTTGCTAAATTGTTATGCCTGATTTACAGATCAAAGGATGAGGGAGTGGAGACAGAGAGGAGGAATAACTGGCTCCAAATCATAGAGTTAGTGGGTAAGTGACCAAAGCTCATGCCAGAAGCATGACTTTGGGCCTGTGTGCTGCACACTAAGGCTGTGCAGCTCAGCACTGCCTCACATCACTCACAAAAGGATAGCTAGGTACTAGTTTTAAATGACCTCAAGTATTTAAAACAATGAATATCTTCTCATTTCCAACCCTTAAAGACTGAGTTTCCTAAAGACTACAGTTTAATTTTAAATGTATTTACTAATTTTTAAAAAATATTTAGAGCATTTTTTAAAGAGTGGACATGCCATATAGACGGTTAAAAATCATTTTGGCCCCAAATCTAATTACCTTTCAGTGTTAAAAGATCCAGAATGCATTCCATGTTAGCCCAACACTCTTCTACTCATTCAACAAACATTAATAAGACACACTTTGTATCTGATGCTGTGCCAGGCTTGTTGAATACAGCACTGAACAAGAAAACTAAAATCTACCCTGACCAGTGTACTCAGTGGTTAGACCGTTGGCCCATGCTCCGAAGGGTCCCGGGCTCAACTGCAGGTCCAGGGCATGTACATGGGTTGCAGGTTTGGCCCAGCCAGTCGGAGCATGCGCAGGAGGCAACTAATCAATGTGTCTCACATCAATGTTTCTCTCTCTCTCCCCCTCTTCCTCCCTCCCTTCCTTTTACTTTCTCTAAAAAAATCAATGGGAAAAAATCCTTGGGTGAAGATTAACAAAACAAACAAAATACTAAAAGCTGAATAACCTAATATCTAAAGTAATTATCTCATGAGTTTAAATGCATGTAGCTTCTTCAAGCTGAAACCTTGTGTATTCTAACTTATTCCTTATCATCATGTCAATTGGGCACCAGATTTAATGAGTCTAGAAATGGAATAAAGTGAATTAACAAATGGGACAATAGAAACAATTATGACTCAATCAGAGGATTAAAATACAAAGAATGGGCCCAGGCCGGGGGGTTCAGTTGCTTAGAGAATTGTCCCAATACTTTTAGGTTGTGGGTCCAATCCCTGGTCAGGGCACATATAAGAATCAACCAATGAATACATAAATAAGTGGAACAACAAGTCTCTCTTTCTCTCTCTCTCTCTCTCTCTCTCTCTCTCTCTCTCTCTCTCTTAAAGTAAATAAATAAATATTTTTTAAAAATACAGAGAATGACAGAGAGTTAAAGAGGAAATAAAAGAAAATATGCAAGAAGTAATAAAGGTAGGAGAACCTACACATTAAAACTGAGTAAAGAAGCAGCTGATAACTATTAAGAGGGACTATTGGGGTGCAAAGAGTTCAAAAAGGAAGGTAATTTGAGACACACTTACTTTGAAGAGACAGGTGAAAAGAGAATGGACCAGCTAACCTAAGTATAGCATAACAGACTGGGCATTAAAAAAAAAAAAAAAAGGAATGTGAAAGGACTGAAACCAAAAATAGCACCACACAATGGCTCTAACTGGAGACGAATTCTATGTGACAATGGCTGCTTTGAGTGTGATTTGATTCTTAGGGGTATAGAGACAGCAAAGCTCTTTTAAGAAACATATAAAAGGTCTGCATCCAGACTTGGAACAATGGAATCAGGTTGTGGGTTCAATCCCTGGTCAGGGCACATACAAGAACATATGAATCCCTTGTCTTCATTACTTCTCCAGCCACTGCCCAAAGGACCAGCAATTCCTTCAACAGTCACCTTTCTACTTCATATTGCACAGATTCTCCAATGAAGCCCTAACTATGTTTAAAGGACATATTGTGTGAGGAAGGTATGCTGTTGGCATCTTCCTTCAGAGTTGGCACTGTGAGGAGTCAAGATATGTTTGCAAAGCAGATAAAGCTGTATCTGGCTTGGGTTTACACTAACACAGAATGAACCATCTCACAAATGACTGTGCAGAGAAAACTGGGTTTCTGAAAAAGTGATTAAAATGGTGAACTAAATAATGAACTCTCCTTCTCTGAAAATATTTAAGAGAACCGAAGGCAATATTGACCTGCGATGTTTTTAGTCAATCTTGCCTGAACCCCCTAAAATGCATCAAACTATTACTTAAACTACATTTCTGTGACAGGAAAACATTTTCAGAATATTTTAAGATTAAAGCAGTAAGATTGGAACAACAATGAGTTTGGAAAGAGTAAGCTCTGTCTGAAATAGACTGTGGACATTGGCTTAGTTACTGAGTCTGCTGTCTGTTGACATAGCTTTAGGTACTGAGGACTCAGTGATGAATAAGGCAGTTGTTGCTCTCGAAGAGCCCACAGTGAAGTGGGCAAGTAAGAAAGTCAGTAAGTTCATTACAAAAGTGTAAGTGCCTGAGCAGAGGCATGCGCGAGGTGGTAATAGAGGAACAGAGAAGAGGCCGAAGAGCATCAGAAGGTGCCCAGATGGTGTGGCTCAGTCGTTGAGTGTTGACCTATGAACCAGAAGGTCACTGTTCGATTCCCGGTCAGGGCGCATGCCCAGGTTGCAGGCTTGATTCCCTGCAACCTGGGAGCCTGAAGGAGACAGCCAAATGATGATTGTCTCTCATCCTGGATGGTTCTATCTCTCCTTCTCCCTTCCTCTCTCTGAAATCAATAAAAACATTAAAAAGGGGGGGGGGGGCGGACATCAGAAGGTTCTTTCCAGAGCAAATCAAGTGGCCAGGTCAAGAAAGGAACATGTGCAAAGTTGTTGAGGCTTATCACAAACTGTCAATAAGTCAGTATGGTTCACATCAGAGTTACATTTGGGATATAGCAGGGACAGAAACTAGAAGTCTCTGCCTAATAAAAATATAGCAGCATATCACCATGTACAACCTCTAAATCAAAGTTGTATCTAACCTACCTAGAAGAAGAAGGGATCATGCCATACCAAATATCAAAATGTATTCTCAAGTAATCATAACTTGTGTGGGATAAAGAGGTCATTGTGAACAAATAAAGAACCTCAAAATCATACAAATATATGGAAACTTAACATCTGACGGAACTGACACCACAACTCAGTGGGAAGAGAATAGATTATTGAGTAAATTATCCTGAGATAATTGGCTATTTACATGGTAAAAATCAGGTTTCTACCTCAAATCAAACACATATCCCCTTTTTTCCAAAAAATTCAGGTGAATTAAAGACTTAAGTGAGAAAAGACAGAAATCTAAATAGAACTTTCAAACAGAATTTTCTTTAATTTTTAGAAGAAAGTATATAAGGGGAATACTTCATTCATATCAGAGTAGAAAAAGAAATTTTTAAACAACTAAGAGAAAACACAAAGATAATGGAAAATATTGATAAATTTTACTATGTTATAATTTTAAAGACTTTTGTATTAAAATTTCACCATAAACAAAGTTTAAAACTATTCATGGAATGGGGAAAACTTAACTTATTTAACCAACAAAACATCAGTATCCAAAACATATTTAATAAAAGTAAAATCATTGAGAAAAAGACAAATAGGTTAATAGAAATATGGACAAAAGACATGAAAAGGCAATTCACAGGAAAAGAAGCCTGACTGGCCAACAAAAATGGAAAAAGATGTTCCACCAAACTAGTAATCAGAGAAACATGAATTAAACCAAGATGCCATTTCATACCCATCATTTTACCAGCAATTAAAGCATCAGGAATTTCAGTCAAGATAGCAGATTAGATGGACACTGCACTCTTCCCATGACCACATCAAAATTACTAAATTACACAACAATCAACCTGGATAACCATCTGAAGACGAGCTGAACAGAAGTCCTATAACTAAGGATATAAAGAAGCAACATGGAGAACAGAAAGAGGGGAGGAGATGCAAAACTAGCTGGCTCCACCCACGTGTTGCAGTTGAGATTCCTGAGGGTTTTCTGGGCTGCTGAGGTTCCCTTGAAGGGGAGGGGTCTCAGCCCCATGCCAAGCACTCCAGCTGACACACCAGTTTGGGAAGAGGAGCCCACCTAACACTTGGTTGAGAAAATCAGCAGGGATTCTGTCCTTTGAGCTAGCCAAAAGGCTGCTGGAATCCCAGGTGCCCTCTTAAAGGGCCAGCACACAAACTCGCTTACAGGCACTCACCTTAGGTTTTGGTGGAGGTATAGTGGCTCAAGGGGTGCCAGAGACAAAGGGAGAAAAATTGAGTTGTGTGGCTTTGGGGCAAGGGCTGGAGGGATGGCCACTAATGTCCCTGTGTTAAGCCCTTTCTCCACACAACCAAATCTGAATCTGCATTAGCCTGTGAGTTCCACTACCTCCTCTCTGATTACTTCCTGCGCACCTCAAAGGTCTGAGGGCCCCAGGCAGTGGCAGCTGACCTTGGTGTACCCTTAGATTTTTGCTGAATAACCTCACACCTAGCACTGATGCCAAATCTAAACCGAGTTATTGATGAACACCACTTGCCCTACCCTGGGGACTCCCTGAGACTCTGCCTTACCCATCCGAGGACTCTTTCTGCAGCAGAGCCTTATGGGTAGCCAGCAGACAGTGGCAGGTCTCAGAGTGCATTGGGTCTTTTACTGCCCTGTTCCTGGCCTAGTACTGGTTGCAGCCAGTCTCAGATCACAGCATGGCCCCTCTCACATACATCCAGGCCTAACACAGGCAGCTACCAACCTCAGATCACTTTATAGCTACTAACAGATAGCTTTGGACCTGTCACAGGCAGCATCTGAGGTTGACCCGCCCCTGAGTCCTTCCCAAAAGACCCCAGAACCAACATACCCAGATGCCAACTTCAAAACAGAGAACCGCCTAATTAGCTTCATAGGTGGCACACTCAAAGGGAGGTCTCAGCTGGGCACATCCTCCTCTGTGAAGTCAGCCTATGACAGCAGCCTGTACACTATGATTGTGGCCAGTCCTCACAGCCAAAAAGCTTGAGGGTGCCACCCAGTGATGTGCCAATAGAAATCAAGACTCAACTACAACAGAAGGGAATACACAACCTACACAAGGGACCTTCCTGGAGCACTCGGCTCAGGTGCTAAAGGAGAGTATGTCACTGGGCCCCAGAGGACACCTACTACATAAGGCCACCCTGCCAAGATTTAGAGACATAGAAGATCTACTAATATATAGAAACAAACACAGAGAGGCAGGTAAGATGAGGAGCCAAAGAAACATGTCCCATATAAAAAGAAGAGAGAACTCCCCAGAAAAAGAACTAAATGACATGGAAGCAGGCAACCTACCAGAGTTCAAAACACTGGTTAAAAGGATGCTAAAGGAACTGAAAGAAAAATAGATAAATTTGGTAAGAACACTAACAAAGATATAATAAGCATAAAAAAGGATATATAAACCATAACAAAGAACAAATCAGAAATGAAGAATAAAATAACTGAACTGAAGAATGTATCCTAAAAAACACAAAACACAAACCCGAAAGAATATATGCAGCCCTATGTTCATAGCAGCACTATTTATAATGGCTAATATCTAGAAACAGTAAGTGAATGGATAAAAAAAAAAAAAAATGTGGTACATTAAAAAAAACACTGTGGTACATTTATAGGATGGGATACTATGCAGCTGTGAAAAATAAAGATCTTTTACCTTTTGAGACAGCATGGAGGGACCTGGAGAGTATTATGTTAAGCAAAATAAGCCAAATCAGGTATCACATGATCTCACTTGTATGTGGAATGTAATGAACAAAACAAACTCATGTACAAAATAAGTCCAGAGACATAGAAGCATGGTACAGAACTCAGAAGGAAGGGTAGATGGGAAGAGATTAAGCAAAGAACTTAAAGACATATATGCATAGCCCATGGACACAGAAAATAATGTGGTGAAGGCCTTGGGTGGGGTGGGAACTGGATGGAGAGGGGCAATGAGAGAAAAATGGCAGACACCTGTAATACTCTCAACAATAAAAATGAATAAATAAATAAATTTCTCTATATAAAAGCCTAAGCGATCGTCACACCCCAACAGGCTGCTTGAGGCAACCAGGCTGGCAGGGGGGTTAGTGAGGGATGACCAAATGACAGCAGCAGGCTGCATGGGGAAACCAGGCTGGCAAGGGAGTTAGTGAGGGACGACCAAACAACTAAGCAGCAGGCTTAAAGATGGTGGCACCCACAGCCAATAAGGAGGGAATATGCTAATTGACTGCCCCGCCCTCAAAGATGGTGGCATCCACAGCCACAGGATGGTGGCGCCCAGTCCCCTCAGCCCCCCAGCCTCCCAGGGCCAGACTGAGATGCAGGCAAGCCTTGGATGTCAGCTGCCCAGCCACCCAGAGTCGCTCGAGGCTCAGGCAACCAGGTCCGGCCTAGGCTTGTGCTGCCAGCAGTGACAGCAGCGGAGGTGTGATGGGGCATCACCTTCCCCTGGTCACCAGGTCACCTTCTTCCCCTGAGGGCTCCCAGACTGTGGCGGAGGCAAGCCAGGCTGAGGGATTCCCCCTCCAGTGCATGAATTTTCATGCACCAGGCCTCTAGTAAATAAATAAATAAATAAATAAATAAATAAATAAATAAATAAATAAATAAGAATGCACTGGAAGGACTTAACAGCATGATTAGATGCAGCAGAGAATCAAGTCAGTGATTTGGAAGACAAGGTAGCAGAAGACACTCAATCAGAACATCAAAAAGAAAAAATAATTTAAAATTTGACAATAGCATAAGGGACTTCTGGGACAACATCAAGAGTAACAACATTGGCATCATAGGGACACCAAAAGTAGAAGAGATAGAGCAAGGGATTGAAAATCTATTTAAAGAAATAATGACTGAAAACTTCCCTAATCTAGCAAAGGACAAAGACATAAAAGTCCAGGAATTACAGAGTCCCAAACAAGATGAACCCAAAGAGACCCACACCAAACCGCATCATAATTAAAATTGTAAAGGTGAAAGACAAAGAGAGAATTTTAAAAGCAGCAAGAGAAAAACAGTTAGTTACCTATAAGAGAGCTTCCAAAAGACTGTCAGCTGATTTCTCAACAGAAACTTTTCAGGCTAGAAGGATTAGCATGAAATATTCAAAGTGATGAAAAGCAATCAAGACTACTCTACCCACTAAGGTTATTCATTTAAAACTGAAGGAGTGATAAAGAGTTTCCCAGACAACAAAAGGCTAAATGAGTTCATCTCCACCAAATCAGTATCACAAGAAATGTTAAAGGAACTTCTTTAAGAAGAAAAAAGATAAAAAGGAACATAAATATGAATAATAAAATGGCAATAACAACATTCCTATAAATAATTACTTTGAATGTGAATGGATTTAATGCTCCAATCAGAGTAGCTGAATGGATTAGAAAATAAGACCCAAATATGTGCTGTCTACAAGAGATGCACTTCAGATCAAAACACATATGCAAACTGAAAATAAAGGATAGAAAAAGATATTTCATGCAAATGAAATATTTAAAAAACTGGTGTAGCAATACTTACATGAGACAAAAATAGACTTTAAAATAAAGGCTATAATAATAGATGAAGGACTTTATATAATGGTGAAGGGATCAATCCAACAAGAGGATATAACACTTGTAAACAGTTATATATCCAACATAGGAGCACCTAAATATATAAAGCAAATAGTGATGGATATAAAGGGAGAGGTCTACAGTAATAGAGTCATAGTAGGGGACTTTAACCCCTATTGACATCAATGGATAGATTTTTCAGACAGAAAATCAACAAGGAAACAGTGGCCTTAAATGACACCTTAGGTCAGATGGATTTTATTTATATGTTCAGAGCATTTCATCCCAAAGCTTTACAATATACATTCTTTTCAAGTGCACATGGGACATTTCCCAGACTGACCACATGTTAAGCCACAAAAAAATAAAATAAGATGCTCCATAAATTTAAGAAGATTGAAATTATCCCAAGCATCTTCTCCAACCACAATGGTATGAAACTAAAATTCAATTATAAGAAAAAAACTGAAAAACACACAAACGCATGGAAACTAAATCACATGCTACTAACATATTTAATGTGAAACAGCTAAAAGGGTTTCCTTAAGGAACAAGATAGCATTGTCCACTTTCACCACTTTTATTCAATATAGTATTAGAAACCTAACTACAACAATCAGACAAGAAAAATTAAAAGGTATCCAAATTGGAAAGGAAGAAGTAAAACTGACTTATTTGCAGATGGCATGATACTATATATAGGGAACCCTAAAGATTCCACCAAAAAGCTACTCAAACTCATAAATGAATTCAGTAAAGTAGCAGGATAAAATTAGTATTTAGAAATTGGTAAAATTATTTTGTTCTTAATCCTCACCCAATAATATTTTTTCATTGATTTTTTTTTAGGGAGAATAGGAAGGAGGGAGAGAGAGAGAGAGAGAGAGAGAGAGAGAGAGAAACATCGAAGTGAGAGAAACACATCTACTGGTAGCTTCCGGCACTGGTTGCCTACTGCATGCACCCCAACCAGGGTCAGGGATGGAACCTGCAACCCAGGTACATACTCTTAACCAGGAATGAAACACATGGCCTTCTGCCCTATACAATTGAAAATTTCATGTCTAATAGATAAAATTTTTCTTATGATTGCAAAATATTTTTGTTTGTTTATTAACATACATATCATTATATTAGTTTCAGATGTACAACATAGCAATTTGATATTTATATAGATTACAAAGTAATTACCACAATAAGTCTAGTAATCATCTGTCCCTGTACAGTTATTATGAATATTATTCACTCTACTGCCTATGCTGTACATTACATCCTGTGTCTTATATTTTTATAACTGGAAATTTATATCTCTTTTTTCTCTATCTCTTTATTGATTAAGGTATTACATATGTGTCCTTATTTTCCCATCGCCCCCCCCCAACCCCCACTCATGCCCTCACCCCCCTGGTGTCTGTGTCCATTGGTTATGCTTACATATATGCATGCATACAAGTCCTTTGATTGATTTCACCCCTTTACCCCCACCCTCCCCTACCTTCCCTCTGAGATTTGAGCATCTGATCAATGCTTCTGTATTCCTAGATCTGTTTTTGTTCATCAGTTTATATTGTTCGTAATATTCCACAAATGAGTGAGATCCTGTGATATTTATCTTTCACTTACTGGCTTACTTCGCTTATCATAATGCTCTCCAGTTCCATCATGTTGTTGCAAATGGTAAAAGTTCCTTCTTTTTTATAGCAGTACTAGGGGCCCGGTGCACAAAAATTTGTGCACTCGGGGTGGAGGGAGTCCCTCAGTCCGGCCTGTGCCCTCTCACAGTCTGGGACCCCTCAGTGGATGTCCTATGATGGCCCCAGTCTGCTAGGCGCCTTTTGTGTGTGTGTGTGTGGCCACTGGGGACCTGCCCCCAGCTGCATCTGAGGCTCGGAGCAGTCCTCCTGTGTGTATCTACCTGCTGGGGACCTGCCACCAGGCACACTGTGGAGGCTTGGAGCAGGCACCCCCTCTATGTTGATCTCTCAGACTCTTGCCCTCCCCTGCATGTTGTTCTCTTTTTTGAGCTGTGACCAGGGCTGGGTGCGGCCTGCCTCCCAAGCTTG